>VOMN01133990.1:0-31543 GCA_014899125.1 Orchestia grillus | reverse complement strand
CTCTAAGCGCAGGACTGTAAGCGCAGGACTGTAAGCACAGGACTGTAAGTGCAGGACTGTAAGTGTAGGACTGTAAACGCAGGACTGTAAGCACATGACTGTAAGTGCAGGACTGTGAGCACAGGACTGTAAGCGCAGGACTGTAAGCGTGGGCCACCAACATGGACATGACGAGTACCAGCGGCCCCAGAGAGGGCCTACCAAGTGTAATATCGATTCTTATATATATAAATATATACATGTATATATAAGCTACTGAGCTGTTCGAGATGCATTTTGAACAAATGTGAGGGATATTACAATCAATCACAGTTATTTGACCTTTTTTTAGCGTTAATGCTTCATAAAATATGACCCATTTGACAACTTAACTTAGTTTAAAATTAGATTTTTGTTTTTTGTTGGTTTGTCTCACACACAAGAATTAATCAACTTATTAATGCACGGAATGTTGGTAGTAATTTTAATGCTTGTAATTAATTCGAAACAGAGGACACAAACACGGTATATGTACACACACACACACAAATTCCAAAATAAATACGTCCACTAATACTGATGGTATTCGTTTCTATCGAGAAATTGAAGAAAATTTAGTACACATAGAATATTACATTGCTATACCCTATTCTTCACCGATTGAGGTACTCCTGATGTTTGCGCAGGCGAGCTACGTGCTCTCGAGCGGCCTCCGTTATCTTCGCAACGTAGCTCTTACGAAATTTATTTAACAAACTCAAGTATGAGTTTCAGTTTTGGGTCGATAAGTTTTTAGCATTATTTAGTGAGGTAAGACGAGGAATTCATTTTAACAGAGTTTCCAATATTCCGTATTTTTTTTTCGTTAAAAAACGATTGAAAACTTTAGCTTGAACAACTCAGTGACTTGCACTGAGCGTTTCATGCTCTCGTGCTTTTAAAAACTTGACATGGAGGCCTTTGACGGGAGTAGAAATTCAGCTCTTCAGGCAGCTCTCTAGAGAGTTCCGGCCGCGGGTTTGTACGGTCAGAAATGCCTCGATTAGACTTGGCGACAGCATTGCTCAGGTTTGGAAGAATTACAACACCACTGCTCAAACCATATAGGTATACCAACAAAAATATGTTTTAACTTAAGTCTTTTTCAGGTAACCGAATTATGAGTAATAAAATCATGCTTAGAGTAGGTAGCCTAGGGGCACCATATACATATCTTTAAGTGCACAATTCAGCTGCAACACCACCATACCTAGTACTTTGTGCCTCATGTTTCTCTAATTGTGTTCCAGTGCACATCCTGAAGTTACTGTAATTGTGTTCCAGTGCACATCCTGAAGTTACTGTAATTGTATTCCAGTGCACATCCTGAAGTTACCGTAATTGTATTCCAGTGCACATCCTGAAGTTACTGTAATTGTATTCCAGTGCACATCCTGAAGTTACTGTAATTGTACTCCAGTGCACGTTTTGATGCTAAGATGTTGTTTTATTTGTGTTCCATTGTATACCCTGATGTTATTTTAATTGTACTCCTGGTTACATCCTGATATTATGGTAATTGTGTTCCCTTGTACATCCTGATGTTACTATACTTTTGTTTCATTGTACATCCTGATATTTATGTAATTGTACTTCAGTGTACATCCTGATGTTACTGTGATTGTATTACATTGCCGATTCTGATATTACTATAATTGTACTCCAGTGTACATCCTGATGTTACCGTAAATATGCTCCAATGTATATCCTGATGTTACTGTAATTGTACTCCATTGTACATCCTGATGTTACTGTAATTCTGGTCTAGTGTGCACCCCGATGACGCTGTAATTACTGCCGGTGAGGAGCAGGAGAGCATCGAAGGGAGGGCAGGGGAGAGGAGGGCGAGGTGCTGGGGGCCGGAAGCCTCCCTCTGAAGGCCTCGGAGGCGCAATAAAGAATGTATCGCCTCTGATGGGCCTATTTTTAATTGCCTTCCATTGGCTCCATTTTTCATTGGAATCCCATTTGTCTTGGAATTGGCAGCGGATGCAGGAATGGAGCTAGGGAGGAGGAGGCGTCCGCAGCGATGGAATGTTTTAACAAACTCGCCTCAGAACTTCTCAAGATTGAGTGCACTCCGCCCGGAAAATTAAAGCGAACACATGAAGTATAAAAGAAACGGCAAATTCGCTATGAAGGAAATTGAAAGTTTGTTTCTAAGATTAGGATTTGGGATGCAAGCAACTGGAGAGAATACTACCGAGCACGGTTTGTGCGTGTACGCGGAAAACTATTTTAATTCGACTGAAGACTTCTACTTGACGCCAGAAAATTTGACCGATTATACATTATCATCTGCGATGAAATCAAAGAGGCAATTTTAAAGTTATTATGACCAATCAATAACTAGCCGTGCTTTGGTCAAGGAGCGAAATAAATGCCCAAGAATTTACTCAGGCGGGAATGTGATCGTGGGAAGAAAACTATGCAGGCTACGATGCTCGAGCAGAGGGCAATGCGCTTAGTTTGATGGAAGATTCGATGACGTCGATTTGGTGAGCAAATTTTGGGTCTTGTGCTTCGCTGTTCTCTCAGCCTGTATATCTCACACTTTTATCGCTACAGAAAACATCGCATCGGTGAAAAAATAACTTTTGATGACTAGTAAAATGAATTTTTTTCATCCATAGTTCATGAAGGTACACGGTCTGTTTCCGCTAATGTTGAGGGTAGTGTCACTGCTGCTCAGTCCTGTTAATTTACTTATTTAAAGAGATGATCTTCATGTGCCCTGATGATCTTCATGCACCCTGATGATCTTCTTGTGCCCTGATGATCTTCATGTGCCCTGATGATCTTCATGTGCCCTGATGATCTTCATGTGCCTTGATGATCTTCATGTGCCCTGATGATCTTCATGTACCCTGATGATCTTCATGGGAAAGACATCTTTGCGCCAGATGTTGGGTCGAATGTTGGAGGCTGAGCGCAAGATTGAATAAAGTCTTAATTTTGAAATTAAGAGGACGTCATAAGCAGCTAACCAAACATTCTATTTACTTGAGAAAATTAGCTTTTTTAGCTAATCTCATTCAATTAAAGTGCCCAGTTAAAGCATTTTTTACTACGAATACTTGTGAATAAGATCAAGCTCGTTATAAATTTGTGGTTTCGTCGAAAAGTTTTGGGGCACGAACACCTTGCATGTTAGGGTTTGACCTTTAACGCCCTAGGGGGACTTTTAAATCACACGTAAATTTGGCGTCCACATTACTTTAAGTAAACTTCATTTTACACCTAGCAGCGTCGAGTACGGAATGTGATGCATAAAACCCTTGGTTGGTGCAGTGAGCGTGTTCATATGTTTGTTATTTAAATATTGTGATGAGACTTGGATGCGAATAATGGGCTGCAACAAAACTGCCATCAAATAAAAGATGAAGACAGTTGACAGCGAGAAAATTAATTCAGGGCGTGAAAGGTTAAAGTCTCAGTCCATATTACTCGTACTTTTCCGTTGTAATAAAACTATGGAGCTCTGGAAAGAACGTAGAAAAGTTTGACAGGTGAGAACATCCATCAAATAAGAGTGACGTTACCTGTCTTTACGTCGTCGTCAAATGTTATTTAGATTTAAATTCTTGAAAATTGTTTCTAAGTTACTTCTGGATCGGAATTGGGCAGAATTGGGGATGGTCACAAAAAGTTCCGAATAAAAATCTTTTTGCTATATAAATTTTAATTTGCCTTGTGACCACCATTGAACAAAATATTCTATAGAGTATGCTAAGTAACAATAATTATTCAGAAGCTGAACGTAGAGATTATGCCTGCAGTGTTCATGAATTTGTTCAAGTTTTGAAACCTGGCTTAAAACTGATATTTATTTGAGTCGTACAAGACTAGTTTTGCAGGCAAACCCGTCTGGAGTAAATTATTCTATGAAAGTATTCAAATGTGCTGTTATACGTAATTAGGTACTGAACTTTTCAAAATTCATTTATACTGCGCACGAAAATTGATTATTTACAACCTTTTCTAGATTTCAATACGAGGAGTGAAAATTCTAGCCTGGATGCATAATTGATCCCTCACTTTAGTCTTGGTATCCAAGTATATACTCTTCAATGATTCCATAGTACATACAAAACATCAGAATAAAAATACACCCAGAAACAAATTCTGCATCTGGTATGTAAGATTTTAGCTGAAAATATCGATAGTAGAAATAACTAACAATTTCAAGAGTGAAGAAGAGACGCGTGCCAACCACCGCTCCGGAGCGTGCGTGTCTCGCGCTCGCCGTAATGACATTAGAGGTCGAGACTGCGAGACGTGAACTGCACTCGACGAGTCTCGGGTCGCTGCTGGGCTGGCGTCTGTCACGAATGATTCAATTGTAAATTTCGAAAAGTGATTGACTCCATTAGATGCAGCGAGCGCAGAGTTCATTTGGTTTCTCAGCGCCGGTCACAGGTCTCATGAGGATGTTTTTCTGTCGTCATTCATTAATGACAGAAACAAAAAAGATCAAGCGTCTCCCGATAGCTCTGGTTTGAAAAGTGGCACACTATCTGTCTCTAGAATTTTCATATATTCACTTTGCTCTAAAGCTCCACTCAATAAGAATAAAAGGAATATTAAATTGATTGTCATATTAAACACACTAGTGAATAAGCACAATACGGTATTTCATTGCTCGATATCTGATCATTATTTTATGATCAATCAGAGTGAGGGGAAACTTGTTTGCCACATCCTCTGTTTTTAAATTTGGTCAGTTTTGAAGGTTGAATGGACTTTATTTTTATTGGATGGACTTTAATTATCGACCTAGTAAAAATTCTTGAATTGATTTTTGAGACTGAGATCTTAAGTTATTTGGTAAACACGTTTTTAAAATTTACATTCGAGAACATGAATGCATCGGTAGCGCAGGGCTGCGTTGATCTGCTGCTCCGTTTGCCTTTTGTCGCACGATGGTTGACCTGAGCGACAATCCCACTGCCCGTTATTCGTAATAATTGTTTAATCTTCAGACTGCAGTGAAAGCAATCCTTTACTAAAGCAGTAATAAAATGTAAAACGTATAACATAAGAACTATGCACTAAAGATTATAATACGGAATGAGAGGTACAACATTTAGAAGGCGTTATGGTAGACTGTGTTTATTGACAGATAGATGTAGGGTGCCTGTGGGCACGGACGATATGAAGGTGGAAGCGTTTATGAAACGAACACAATGAGCTCGACATGACATTTATGAAATGAACACTATGAAGCTGGATATGACATTCAAATGAAAGAATAAGCGAATGCTGAGATGATACGTGCTCTGAAGTTGTTGTGTTTTCTGATGGCAGTAAACTAAGAGGAATAATTATGAGTTGAAGTTACAGCAATAAAAAAGTTACACGGTGAAGAAATATTAATGAGGAAACGACTAAGCGAGAAATTAGGCACGTGTTAGCAAAAAGCAACACGGAAATGGAACAGAGGGAAATTAATGGTACTTGATGCACGAATCTTGACAAGGAAAGAATATGAGAAGAAGCCTAGCCAATAATTAAGAAAGGACGCCGAGGTGCGGGGTGAGGGGGGCGGTAGCCTCTGCATATTCATGCGCTGAGCAATAAGACGCTGCCGAGTCTTGCGTCTGGTGCTCGATTTCACACGCTCCTGCACACTGTACACTCGGCTCCTGCTCCCAGGCGCTCGGCTCCTGCACACTGTACACTCGGCTCCTGCTCTCAGGCACTCGGCTCCTGCGCACTGTATACTCGACTCCTGCTCTCAAGCACTCGGCTCCTGCACACTGTATACTCGACTCCTGCTCTCAGGCACTCGGCTCCTGCTCTCAAGAGCTCGGCTCCTGCTCTCAAGAGCTCGGCTCCTGCTCTCAAGAGCTCGGCTCCTGCTCTCAAGAGCTCGACTTTTGCTCTCAAAAGCTCGGCTCCTGCCATCAGGCGCTCAGCTCAAACTCTCAGGCGCTCGGCTCTTAACCGTGACGCTCGGCTCCTGCCGTTAGGTGCTCGGTCATTAAAAATGACTCTCGGCTCTTTGCGTCTCATTTGACTCCTAATAAGATCCTCAGTAAAATCTGTCGAGTCATTTGCTTGTAAACATACGTCGAAATCTTGCGTCTTGAAAAGACACAACTGTTCAGCGACATCGAAAAGGGAAAAACTGACGCGTTATTTCTCTGTCCATTCTAGTGGACACAAACCAGGCAGTCGGGAGGCAACAGATGAGGGGACATCGTTTTACAGAGACAATGAGCTCGCAGCAAAACTACGGCACGCTCATCAGCAGTGGATGTCGGTAGCCTAGCCGTATACTCATATTCTTGTGTATCAAAATTACCATGTAAAATTGCGTTGAATAATTACCGACTCCCGGCGATGTCAAGCAACTAAGACACAAATGAATTGAGAAACTGAGTTTCAAAGTTTTGCTTCTAAAATAACACAAACACTAACAGCAGAATAACACTAACTAAATAACATGATTTTGTTGCAGACCATCAAGTGTTCTGTCTCAACTCCTTTGGTTGCAAAGGGGTGAAGACAGAGCCCATCATTCCAACGAAATGTCGCTGTTGTATCATAATCATAAGAGATATTGTATGCGATGTTATACTTGTATTATATTTATTACTGGCATTGTGTTGAAGGAGGGGGTAGAGGGATTTGAATATTCACTGGACTAGCCACAGAAGCAAAACTCTGATATTAAAACTATTGTTTTTTGCATATGTTTTGTTACAAAGAGATGAGAAATTATTATTTTAACCCAGGAAAAACACGAAATCTATAAATTTTGTTGCACAGTGTACAGGGGAATGAGTCCAAGCGTGTAAAGCTTCACAAATTGCAGGATCTTGTTGGGGTTTTGTTAGTTTATTTTGAAATTGTCAATGTAGTTTATTGACGCAGTACGCCGCACGCAAGTTAATGTTAATTTAAAATAGTATACGCTATTTTTTACGTTATTGCAAGGGGATTAACTGCTGAGGAAACTGTACATTTAATTAAATAAATATTATTACTCATAACACCGCGAACTCGCACTCTTTTTGCTGGCTATGACCTGTTTAGAAATGGACTCTTGCAATTCTTATATCCTTGTATTATTTGTTTACATCCTGTTTTTTGAGATTTTCTAATTTCCTTTACAGAATTGAAAAAAACCCTCATTTTTGCATTTTTATTAACCGGTAATATCCAACGCTGCATTATTTCCAAAACTATCGTTCACAAGTTTTATTCCGCGTAGAATTCTGTATTCCAGAAATGGCATTTTCAGAATTACATAATACTTACAAGCATATATTGTTTCTATCCAATATTTATTGCCCAATACAGCGTAATTTTATTTCATTCTCAATTTTTTACGTCAGTTTGCTTCTCTCGCTCGCACCTACAGGAGCCCACCAACTCTTCCTTGAAAAAACTTCTAGTCCTGCGATGTGGTTCTCTGAATCGTCTCCTCTACGTGTGAAAATTAATGCTATCGCAGTATAGTTGAATAGGTAGTAATTTTACTTGAATTTCAAATTTCTCAACCATGGTAGCATTCACCAAAACTATTAGACTGTCCTTCCAAGAAGCGTTCTGAAAATATGCTCTGTATCCTCGCTACATTGGAACTGTTTTCATATTTACAAAAATCAAATTAGTCCATATTTTGGTCAATCTCACAGATTATATGATGAGATCAATTAATTTTAAACTGGGAAATGTTTACCATCCTCGTTACAAATAATTCCATTAACCTAAGTGGAACCACATTGAAAAGATAAATTATCATGTTTTTAGGAATGAGTATCTAAAGTGCTACAAGAGATAGTGAAAATAAGAGATAGTAAGGACTTGGGTTAAGCCAACGTTCTTTCTCTTCTGCACATACTGTATGCTCTTTCATAATTACTAAAATAGATAAAACAAAATTGTTCATGTTGAGAAGCTTCATGTAGCGAAAATTTCAGCAACGTTGGTAGTGAAGAATAAAATCTTCGCCTCAAATTAATGAAATTTTGGCCACGGTGAAGACTTCATCTCGGGCTTATGCTAACCGAAAGCAGTAAAGAATTTATTAGAAAAAGACCCTTTAGTGGCCCTTAAGAGAAGGATGCAGGGCTTGTGGCGGGCTGTTTGCTGCATCTGTGCGGTCCCATAAAGCGCTCACCCCGCCTCCATGCAGATGAGACATGCTCCAGTCGACCTCACGCAGTTTTTACACTTTTTAAGACAAGGGAAAGATTAGAGCGGCGGCCTGATTTATGGACACCTTCAATAGACTCTCCAGGCGAGCAGCAGCAGCGGTCGCAGTCAGCAGATGCCTCGCACAAGCTCGCATTTACGCACTGCGAGTGTTCCGACTTCATCGTTGTTAGTAGGGCATCCAAACATCCATAACACGTACAGGCATCACTTAATTAGTCAATACTGAACTTTTACCCTTACCTAAGACGTCAGATACTCTTTTTTTCGTGCTAGTTTAAAAGTATTCAATTCATTAGGCCGTGATGGACAGAAAGTATCAGTGGAACAGCCTGCAGAAGTGTCAGTTTATTGAAGAATCACCTAGAATACTTATTGGTTGATATTTATCATCGATGTTTTTAGCACTTGAAGTTTTTTGATGTTTTCATTCATTTGCCATTAGATATCTTCAACATGAATTCTTTTCCGTGATGTAATTAAGAAGCCTTAAGAGCACAAAAATTATCGATCACCGTCTCAAGTCGTCAGTGGGAAAATCCAAGTTTCAAAACCATGATTCCCCAAGTCTACATTTGCTCCTCGTTTCGGACTTCTGCTTCGCCTATCGCTATCTGACTCGCCATACTTCACTCGCGAAGAATGAACTCGTTTTTCTCTTTCGTTAATCCCGAGTGTTTGTGTTTTTTAGAGAGGCGATCATTTTTAGGACGCCGCCCTCTCGTTCGCACCAAATTCTCGAGCCTTTTTTTTCCCAATCTGGCAGCCATTTCTCTCGGGAGTTTTACTTCTGCAGGGAGCGCCTCAGAGCTTCTCGAGGCCGACCATCGAAGGCGAGTGAGCACAGCAAAGTTGGAAAACCTAGGCCTTGAACGTCTCCTATTATGCGATTCCAATTTTCTAATTAAGGGATTTAGATGACATTCCTCATCGTAATCACGGAATAAAGTCTCGGAACTCATAATTTATCAGCAATTAGTAACCTCGAAAAACCTCATCAAGTGCTACCCTCGTGTGACCTCAGTTGTTCAACACACGACCTTGCCTCAAGCAGAATTTAAATTCAATTTTAACATTTAGGGGAGTTTTTATTTGTATTCAGAACTAGATAAAGTGTGCTTTCTTTCTTATCAGCAAGTCCTAGGCTCGATATCAGAGCCAGAGCGCTTCCCATAGGAAAAAAAATTAAACACATTATTCCTAATCAGGCTGTACACCAACGTGACATGGGACGAGATGGCCGAACTACTTCGTAGGCCTCCAAGTTGTCCCGTCCTCAGTGCACTGAGATGTAAATCCAACATCTCTTCTTACACTCAAAAAGTCAAACTCTGAACTCCCATTCACCATTCATCCTGTGACTCTCAGAGAGAGTCTTTTTGAGAATATTCCATTCTACAAGCCTTGGAATCAGTCCTTGTCCCCATCGCCCTCAAATATCACATCGAGTAATTGCACTCCATCCATTATTTCGACTTGTCTTAGCCTCCAAACTTATAGGTTAGAGGTCTTGGGCAAGATTAGTATCTAATTAAAAAAAAACAAGAATAGGCCACTTGGCTCATTTCTGTTGCCGCATTATGTTCTGACAATCCCAGGTGTTGATTTTTTCTTCTACTTCTCTCACACACACACACACTCTCCACCGTACTCTGGACTCGAGCCAGTGTACAGATACTCTAACATTCGTCCTGGCTGTCCCTACAAGAAGGTCTGTACCTCTGTCTCTCTCACACGCGACCGGGGAGTGATTTGGCACCGGATTTTTTGGTCTCTGAGGATCGAAGTGCCGAGGATGAGGCATGGGTGCTGGGGAGGCCATTACTCCTCATTAGCTACAGCCCGGCCTCGGAATTAAGATGAGAGAGTAGCACTCGCTCGTACCAAGTGTTCGGTCGGCTGCTCCGCCCTGCGCGAGTGAGGCTTTTGTGGCGGGTTATGTATCGACAATGTGTAGATGGTGAGAAACGATTTTATGTAATTATGAAGTGTTAATTTTACAGTCTGACGACATAGAACTTGGGTAAAAACCCAAGAAAGGACCACTCGACTTTTTCTTGTTGCCATTGTTCATTTCAAAGTCCATCAGACTGTCTCTAAAGTTTCATCCGCTTGCTCTTTCTCAGTTTTAGTCTCAATTTGCTTCTCGGCTGCGTCTCTTGTTAAAGGAGTAAATGAGTCTTCCCGTGTGAGTAAACATATGGTTAGCATCTTCTGTATTATTATTGTTATTCCGTGCATTATTATCTTGCATACGCCTGTTTTATCATCTTACGTCAGGGGTAACCTCTTCGATCTTTTTCATAATGTCAGCTTACATTAATGCGCATCAGACATTGTGCAGCTACAGTATGGGTTATTACTTCACTTCATTCTGAATCTCCGATTAACGTAGCAGCTTTGCTCTCGTCGTTTGCATTGCTGAACAGGATTTTCACACGTCCATCAATAAATAGTAGAATGAGTCCGAGGCTTTATAGTTCATGTTTTTTCCTTATGAATGAAATACATATATATATATATATATATATACACACACAAGTTTCAAATTTTCACTTGAATTGCCTCGAAGATAGCTTGCCGATTCTGTTACGACTAAGCGTTTCTAGTACCGGCATTGAAACGTTGTACCAATGCGAGTCAGTCTAATTAATTCCGAAATAAATCATCTTTTATTTCTGTCTTTTTTTATTTTCTGAATCTGGCACAGACAGTCAAGTCGTCTCTAGGCATACCATCGACCGCGGGCATCTCTTGTGACAGCCATTTGGGTCGAAGAGAAATTATAATATGCATTTATGCATTAAAAGAATGACTATGTAAACATAATATGCACAGGTTCTAATCCTCAACTGCGTGGTGTGCCCCATCAGGCGTACACTATGGTCCCCATAAATGGTTGGTACTGGAAAGGTGTATTTGGTGGTGACTTTTTATTGCCGAGTTGACTTCCCGTGTTTCAACGAGGCCACTCAGAGCTTTGTTTTGAAATTTCACACGAGTCTCTTACTGCCTAAGCTAAAATTAAAATTGCTTGATATTCAGATTTCTACCCAGAATATGAGCCGCTGTTGAAAAACCGTAGTTCGACGTGGAATTTTCCACCCAATGAAATTAGTTCATGTTTGAAGGGATATTCATGTTTTCTTCAAATGGAGTGAAATAAAAACCTTTTTTAATGAGCACATGAACTGGATTCATTGCATGATGGCATTTCGCAGCTGTCTTTTCATCACCATGGATGATGATCGTTTCATCTGGCCATTCTTCAACAAGACACGTACGATTCTGGTAGCTCCGTATGAATCTGGACTCCTTTTTTGACGCGAATGTGTCCCATCGTCAAAAGTTTCCCTTCCTTAATGCAAAATCAAGAGCCGCTTTTGAACAACGATCTTGTTTGGGCGGTCGCGAGAGCGTATTCTTTTCTTCGAGTTTGATTTCCTTCAATTTCTTAATTGAGGAACGCTTTTGATGTAAATAAATTCTGAGGCATTGTATCCTCCCTCGGATGGAAGAGTGCTGTCGAAATGTATGCAAATGCCATGTTATTTTTTCAGACATTTTTAATGAATTCATATTTTGGGGGACAAACCCCCGAGCAGGGAAGGGGTGCGCAGCCTAACTTGTCGCTGCTAACTCTTTCAGAATATTTACATACCGCTCGAGCTCCTTCCCGCGCACGGCCACCCGATCGCCTCCTGGGGCTTACAGCGGCAGCGGTGGCGTATCTCTCTCTCTGCTTGTCACACTCGTCTCTCTCTCTGCTTGTCACACTCGNGTGACACTCGTCTCTGTGTGCTTGTGACACTCGTCTCTGTCTGCTTGTGACACTCGTCTCTCTCTGCTTGTCACACTCGTCTCTCTCTGCTTGTCACACTCGTCTCTCTGCTTGTCACACTCGACTCTCATGCTTGTCACACTCGTCTCTGCAGGGCGAGGGACTCACGCTGCACGTTAATGCTAAGCAAAAGAAATGCGCTCTACTCGTGCCCACACGACTTGAATTTGCTCTAGCTTGTAAGTTTAATTTGATGAACTGACGCCAACTCACTGGAATCCTGAATCTTCGCGGTCAAAAGCGTAACATTTTCAGGGAATTTACCAATTTTTTAATCTTCGACGGTGAAGATAAGTATGAAAAGTCAAGAAATATAACGTTGTGTTACATAAGAGAAACGCTGTGTTTCCCTAATAAAAAATGAATGAGAAACCAGATCATTGTTCGTAAAAATTGATCGAGAAAATAAAAAAGGAGCTAAACTTGATTTGAGATTTTTGATAAAATTTTCTGGGTTTGATCTAAAGTTTTAACGGCTTCTCTATTTCATAGCCTAATGAAAATCGTAAATTTATAAACATATAAAAAATTCACTCGCTTTGATGGTCGAACTCTCTTAAATGGCCTCGGTAAACAATCTTCATTGATTGACAGACTATATTAAAATTAAATTACGAAAATGTTACTTAAAAATAACGTTTTTCTTACTCAGCGCGCAGAACAAACGTTTTCTACTGCAATTTTGAATTGTTCTATGAAATTCTTCCTATCCGAAAAAACACGCAATAAAAAGTATGAAAAGAATAACTTGAGTAACTTATTTTTTAAACAGCCGAATTAATTCCTGAATAAAAAAATTAATTTCGTAGAGTCCGTTTTCAAAACAATTTAATAATCCATAAGCGTTGTAATAATGTCATCCACCACTTCAGCGTTGCAATGGAATGATCCACCGTCTCATCATTGCAATTGAATGATCCACCGTCTCAGCGCTGCTATAAAATGATCCATCGTCTCATCGTTGCAATTGAATGATCCACCGTCTCATCGTTGCAATTGAATGATCCACCGTCTCAGCGTTGCAATTGAATGATGCAAATTAGCCAGGCGCAGGTGAGAACCCTCACCAGAGGCGTCTTTCCGAGATCGATTTCCCCAGCAAGTTCAGCCGACACGTTAGGGTCTCCCGCCCACTGAAATTAAGTTCATTTAAATTCTTAGGTCTTCCTTCAAAAAGGAATTTTAAATGACGACATTGGAGCGACCGTTGGTTCTTGTGTTGGCGCAACGTGAAACTGAGCCGCGGTCTGTTTGATGTAATTTCTTGTGTGGTACGCGTCTCTTTTCTCGTGCCTCTCGTCTGTTGCGAGATGGAGAAGCCAAGTGTGATGAGTTGTGGCTTGAACAACAGCTGCTTCGCTTCACGTCTTTAATGACTCCAGCCTCTCAGGTGTAAGAATGCACGGATATTGGGCACACACGATCACAGTTAATGAATTTGTTCATAGGTTTCCAATCAGCAACGCGTGACGATGAACTTTTAAGGGAATGTTGCCCAATGTTTCCTCACGTCGCTTTAGCGTCTCCTCGGAATGAGATTTTTAGCGCAAGAAAAGCAATCGAATGTGCACAATAAATTAATTGGAACTTCACTTCTCTGATTTACCGACGGAATTTTTATGCACGTATTTCTGGATGTCCTATGGAGGTTGTCCAGGACACCAGCTTGAAGATCGTATCATTTTCGGTCGAGCTTTGCGAACCAGAAAGTGTTGTGTTGTTTTTGTACAATTATTCTACAATTGAGCAGATCGTGGAACTTCTGCCCAGTGCTGATCATTAGTTGCACGTATGAAACCCAGTAGATTGCCATTGTATTTGGCATGCTTGAATGAATGGACTACGTGATACTGATTGCTTCATCGCTGAATTACGACGACTGATCTGCGACCAATACAAGAGACTCGCGAACCCTTCAATAAAATAACGGCCAAGCTAGCGGGTGACCTCAGTACGCATATTGAGCCCAAAAACGGTAAGTTTGTAGCTTGAAGAAAGTACTCGAGTAGTAGTAGTAGTAGTAGTAGTAGAAGTAGTAGTAGTAGTAGAAGTAGTGTTTGTAGTAATAGTGATAGCAGCGCTTCAGTAACTCAGACTATCTCGCACCGAAAGAGTAGGGACCATTTAGTGTGGACTTAGAAGAACGAGGAATCTATGCACAATATGTGTTCCCTCACAAGATTCCCTGCAAATAGAAACAGCAAGTTAAGAAGGAAGAGGAAGAAAAGATCATGAATAACCAGCAAAGGAGGAATGGAAACGGAAAGAAAAAAGTGAGCAAAAAAGATAGAAGTCCCGAAGGCCTTGCTATAGCTGAGGTAACCTAACAGTGCCCCCCCACTCATAGTCAGTCCCCATAGCATAGGATAGACAAACCTAACTAGCCTAACCTGATTGCCTACGACCTATCCTATGCCCCTGAGGGGAGAAATTGCTGGATGATAAGCCCGATTAATTTGCGGGAAGAACAAATGAAACGAATCAATAAATCGAAAATGAAGTGCTTTAAAAACAGGAGATATTTTGATTATGTGCTTTTTATTTTTCTAAGAGGAAAATTCTCAGAGAACATGGCATGAAAAATTGTTTTATAAAACCAAGGCTTTTATGGTATCAATGGTATCAATCCAATGGTATCAATCAATTGCAACGACCAATGGTATAAATCAGTTCTATCAAATATATAACTGTTAATCTTTTAAATCCCTTGAAATAACGCAACCAACACTGCAGCACATGCCGCTAAATAACGCAAGCTATTATGTAACTAATTCCACTAATATAACCAACAATGCTGTGTGATTCTTTGAGATAGAATTATTTATATTAAAACTAGGCAACTGACGTACTTATTCAAACTATACTGCACCAAAATTTTCGCCATTAAAACCTTCTTGCACACCGGTGTATTAATTAATCCCTAATCACTTCTAGGACGACTACCACCGCTTGTCACTAATTAATTACTTATCTCTAATTCTATTTCTACTTGTCACTGATTAATTACTAATCACCACTTCTACTACCAGATGCTATTAATTCATTACTAATCACTACTACTCCTACTACCATTTGTCATTTATTAATTAAAGCACTATTACTATTACCACTTTTTCCACTTGCCACTAATTAATTACTAATTACTACAACTGTTAATACTACTTGCGACAAATTAATTACTAACCCCTACTCCTACTACTATTACCACCACTTGCCACTAATTAATTACTAATCACCACTTCTACTATCACTTGTCACTAACACTACTTCTGTTTCTACTACTTGTGACAAATTATTTCTTAGTCTATGACTGTACTAATCGGCAATTCTGGCAAAATGAATAAGAAAATTTTTTGAGAACTTTGAGTGTGATGAACTACAGTAGAAACGAAAAGGGACTTCCATGGCGACTTGACGTAACTTTGGTCTCGCGTGCCTAGCGCGGTGTGCAGTCACCTTTTCCAGTCTCGGGAGAATTCTTCCAGGCGGAAATGTAAACTTAATTTGGTAATGTACAATAGATACCAATTCCTGCTTCCCAAATCAAGGAAGCACTTTTGTAGGTAAATTTACATGTAGGTGAATTGAACTAAATTAAATTAAAATTAATATAGGTAGGAATCTCAGTAGGTACACACATAGGTATAGATATAGGTGCATCATGAGTCATGTGAACGTACATGTGGGTATATTACCTTTTTGGTGCATAGAGTTTCTTTCTTGATGAATTCTCAAAATGTTTTAGAGGCCAGTGGTTACAAGCTCATTTGCATCGGCAATACAGTTTGACGAAATAATATGTTAATATGTTTAGTGACTGAAATGAATGCTATTCCGTACGAAGTCGTGCTAGGAGTACTCAGTATACAGATAGAAAATGAATTATCTCATTATCATATTTTATTCGCCATTATTCCTGCACAATAATGTACGAGCAATGTACAATAAGAAAATGCATGTATCACCATAACCTCATGTTAGCACCGACCTTACTCGGCAAGGCGACTATTACCTGGCTAGAGAACAAGACGTCATTTATCCATGTGCTAATTTCACCAGGTAAATGCCTTGTATGTAGTATCATTTCCTGGACGGCAATTGTGTGCACAGCTCCTCTTGTAAGTCTGACGGCGACAACAGAGGTGACAGTGATGGAGACAACGACCTATGGCTTTGTGGCTAGGTTCACAATCCACGGTTATGGGGACAATCCATGGTTTGGAGGACAATCCATGGTTTGGAGGACAATCCATGGTTTGGAGGACATTTCACGGCTTAGAGGACAACCCATGCCCCGGTGGGATGTTGTACGAAGCTGGTGTCACTCGACACCACATATGGGGTCGGACTCTGATAAATTGACTCCTCCCATTTGTCGTTGTGGAGACTTGGTCAAATAAAGATCTGGTATTTACAATCGGCTGCGCTCTGTAGAGCTGCTTACCGATCGCCTTTTCTACGACAGGGACGCGAATTTTGAATTCTGGCATACGAAATAGCTTCAACTTTTCAAAAGAACTTCACTGGAGTGAATAGTTTTCCCTCCTACGGAGAAGTGCATAGATTTGGTTCAGGATTTTTGTTAGCATGGAAGCTTAAACTTCGCATTCATATTCTTACTCGAATTTTCATTTATTTTCTGGGTTCAGGGAAATACTGCAAGCTCATTCGAGAAATTCTGATGCCATGAAGGGATATTTCTCCGCCTAATTCTTTTACAAAGTATTCGGAAATCAGAGTATAATTCTACATCCTTTTTTAGTTCTTGAAGGCCGCATTACTTGAATTTCAAATAATGTTTTTGGCTTACACGCTCTCTAGACCTGAATTCACGAGACAATTTTCAAATATTTATCGTCATTAATCATAGACTCACGTATTCTATGTTGAAACGCAACAGTTGATGAAGCTATAAGCACAAAGTGGTATTTGAACTCCATGTGCGTTACTCCCCAAAGGAAGTCTCCTTCAGTGTGCTGAAACTCAAGGCCAATACAGAGTGGGTCCGTGTACAGTGTAAACCAATGCTCTGTTTGCCTATATAGAAGTGCGTCTGAGGACGTTAACGGCCTGTGTATAATTTTTAGAACAATTAGCTAGTGTGATTTTTAGCTTAAACACTGATTTTTTGAGTATATTTTGAATATCTTGAAAATGTGTGGGCCATTATGCCCTGGCCACACTGGGGTGCCGCCGTTTTGTGTGCATGGTGTGCCTTCGCATATCCGCGAGCTGTTGAATGAGACCGTTTCCCTCTGCCGTCTGATGATAGTGAGGTTAGGGAGGCCTATCAGGGATAGTTTGTAGAAAGTTATCCAGCTTCTTCAGTGAGATGTTGTTTACGTCAGAAGGCGGGAATGTAAGTTCGGTATTATAGTATTCTGTTACTTCGTACGACTTCAGAAATACGACGCCAAGCGACTTGAGTTTATTAATCGTAAGCATTTATTCTTGGTTTACCAGCTACCGCTACAGTACCAAGCATGCCCGATGTGTGTGGTTGTTACCTCAGTGCACATTCACATAGAAGTGCTTTAGGCCTAAAATTCGTATGAGGTTAATTTGCTAAAGGAAATTTAAGAGCCAATTCAGCACGTACACTCTGACACAGAATATACGAATTCCAAACACCATACATATCTAAGGCGATTCTTGAACGCTAGCGATATTCAAAGGCGTATTCAAACGATTCAACACTCTTTAAACGCAAATGTTTGTATTCTTTGGTGTAGTGCTATTTATGCATTGAGGTGCACACTCTCTTCTGAAGTATCTCCTTCCCAATCTCAGCCTCGAGTTCAGATTAACATATATTCCTAAGAGCAAAGCTCGCGCGGACCAAAGAGAAAGCAACGACGCAGGCCGTGTAGCCGCCACAGGTTTCGCCTCTAATCCTCCACCACAAAAGTTTGGCCTCGGTGAGCTGTAAGTTTAACCTGCGTAAGCTATATGCCTATTGAGGATCACCCTCTCCCAAGCCCTCGATCAGCCCCACTCCCTCACCCACCTCCGCCGCTCAGCTTCCCTCGTGAGGGAACTCCAATATGGGCGGAGGGAGAGAAGGCGGTCGGTGGTCGAGCCGAGTGTACTCGTCTTTGAAACATGTTTCCCAGCTCGGGCACGGGGGACTGTGTGGAAGATGTGGGGATTTGAAAAATAGCTCGAATGCTTCCTAGAAGGGATGGGTGCATCAGAGTAAAAGTGGTTGCGGTAGCGAAATTAAAAATGCTACATCTTTGAAAAAAGAGGTGAAGACTGAAGCAGCTTGTTCTTCAAGTGTAAAACCAATCAGCTAAGGAGGCAGGATTAACCCTGAACGTCTTGATGCGATGCATATATCGCACGCAATTTGGTGTGCAGTCGAGGGATTACTATTTGGACTGCCCCATGGAAAAATAAAGGTTTGTGGAACCGTTGTGAAAATTCGTATTGCCAAAGTGATGGTTCATAGTTCAGTAGGGTAAAAATCAGCAATCATTATAGTATGAAAACGACAATGTTGTCAGAAAACGCTGTTTGGGGAATTCAGACTTCTGAGATTTATCGAGTCGAGAGAGGCGTGAACATTTTCAACGCACGTGTCTGGACGCAAGAATGAAAAATGTGTGAATGTGGAGTATGAAATGGTACTTGTGGACGATGACAATGTTGAAATACGATATAAGCATGGCATAAACATGGCATAAATTCGAAGCCAAAAGATACACGAAGTAGCTCTTGACAACACAAGACGAATGTCTTGTGTGTCAATCTTGTGTTGTCAATACGAATGTCTTGTGTTGTCAATGTGAAGATGTATCAATACCAGAGAATTCATTGGTCGAACCCCTCATTACCGGACTGAATGATTAGGGTTGGAAGACAAAGGACAGATCATATGTTACCGGGAACATTCCATACGTAACCAGTCCGCACTTTCTTACCGGACATTTTGGCTAATGGAGTACAGATATCCTCTGATATGAAGGTTTAATTCATTTCGTCCAAAATCTGGCTGTGTCCGTAGATGAGAGGTTCAACTGTAACATGTTTTCAACTATCAACTGTGCAGTTATAGTTGTTTACAAGTGAAATAATCACACCTGCGTGTAGATGCAATAACAACTGCGCGTAGATGCTGCAATTACAGCTGCATGCAGATGGCACATTTACAGTTGCGTGTACGCGACGCAACAAGGAGACACCAAGGCGCGCTAAGGACAGCACCCGGAGGCTCGACATGTACGGCTGCTGGGAAAAGTCGTCAGCTGAGCCCTTGTCTCAGCAGGAAAGCATTAAAGTTTGCATCCAAATTACGAAGACCTCTCAAGGAAGGGTTGAGATTCTCATTAAAGCTTGAGATAGTTTTTCATTAGGCCTCGAGCTTGCAGCCTCCTAAAAAATGGCGCGCCTCCATAACTGATGACCTGCCCCGCAGCTTGATGAGACAGGCCTGGTCGTCTCTTTGCGTCGCCAGACCACCTACTTAAGTGGGTCTCTGGCCCACCTACTTAGGTGGGTCTCTGGCCCATCTACTTAGGTGGGTCTCTGGCCTACCTACTTAGATCGGTCTCATGCCCACCTACTGTACTTAGATAGGTAGGTCTTAGGCCCACCTACTTTGGTGGGTCTCATGCCCACCTACTTATGTTGGTCTCAGGCCCACCTACTTAAGTAGGTTTAGAGCTGGGCTCCTACAGGCTGGTCCGTTGGGTCATCAGCGTGAGGGTCCTTGAGTTTTCATATCATATTTGTTCCTGAATTTATTTCTCACTGAAAAATAAACTTTAATGCTATTTGGTGCTTGTGTGCTTGAATGAATGTTCGAATAAAAAACAAACATGGGGAAACTGTAGCAGGTGCCTCACGCCATCACATTCGTTATCAAATGTTGAACAGGGAATTTCAGCCTTTTAAAAATGCGATTGACCTTAAATATATAATTACCTAACCTGGGCAGTCTACTTGCCACTCGGCATTTACGGGCTAAGTATGCGTGGGGCTATCTGCTCGCAGTCAGAATCAAGCGAATTGTTCATTTGAAAACCGAAAATAAGTGTACGTACATTTGAAAATTAGTTTTTCAATAAAAAGTTTCACTCACAGCTGAAAATCACTAATTTGGTTTTCGCGTGACAATCAAAACTTACCTATCGTCGGGCTCCACGGCGTACTGCTAGCGTGCTGGCCTCGTAACCGAGAGGACCCTGGTTCAAATCTCGGCTCAGTCGAAGGCATTTTCACGTAAGCAGGGAGTATTTCCCTTGGAAAAGGAAGTTTAAGCCACACATTCCTCACATCCATCACCACGCCTTGTAAGGCATTGAAAACCCAACGGTAAAACGTGTTGGAATTAATAAAGGTTCTTTTTTTAAAAGGTTCTCTAGACTGCTGAGTGTATTTAGCGTGAGGTTACTGATAAGTGTAAAGACAATGTTGAGATTGCATTGTTGCTAACGTCACTGTCCCTGGGGTAGCGCAATGTTTAGGGTTAAATTTAATCGAACGAAAACACCTGATCTATGTAATCTCATAAGAATTGTTCGTATAAGTGTACCTGATCTAATTTCATAAATATTGCACGAGTACCAAGCGCACCTGTTCTAATTTATAAGTATTTTTCGTACTATTTTAAGAGCACATGATCTAATTGTATGAGTATTGTTCGCATCGTTGCAAGTATGAAATTCAATGCATCTATAAATTTAATTTACTATCAAATCCAGAACTATTTATCAGGGATTTTAAATAAACAGTTTTAGAGATTTTCCTATCACTGTAAAACATTATAGACATCAATATTGTATCTGAAGGATAAATTATGTCGACGAACGTTGAAATTTTTTTATTTCAAATGAGGTTGAACTTGTTATCTACTTACACAGCATCTTAACTGATATCTGCTGCAACGAACAGAATTTCCTGTTTGAATGCTCACGAAATTATAGACAGAGTTTGGTTTCGTGAGTCTGGACAAAGTCATTTATTTCGTGTGGTACGAAAGTGAATAATTGTCCCATACAGAACATACACATTAACGGATCTTATCTTCCTCCAGTTAGCCCGTGAATGAGGGGTTGTATCGACACTACGAGTGTGTGAAATGCTGAAACTTTACCATATATTTGCCCCCAGTTCCACGATGGCAATGCAAACGAACTTTCAAGTCACCGAATACGTGGCAAGTTGGGTCAATGTTTCTGTTATCTTGTGGGAACTCAATTTGAAGAACGAGCACATCTAAAAGAGGAAAACTAAGTTCCTTTATTTTGAAGACTTGACAGTGCGGTTGATGCTCGCATCAGTGGACTAAAATGGCCGAGATGGGATTCGATTCTGCCAGACGTGTAGGCAACAACGCACATTGTTTTGAAAAATTTGAAACCCTTATCTGCTGAGAGGAGAGCTCTAACTCAAATATTTCGGTTTACGCTCAAAGATATTAGGTATTAAACTATAGTTATTAGATTTATTTTTGAGTACGAGCTATGAGTCCTATTTCAGCTACCGTCACACAACGCGACACACACGGAAAAATCTCCTAATCCTTTGAATTGAAATCAAAATCTGAGAGACACGACCAAATCATTCCATGCTAGGTTTTCTAGGCAGAATCAAATCGTCTCTTAGGTTCATAAAATACCGAAGTTCAGCCGAGGCAGCGGAGCGTGGTCGGCTTCTCAATCTCGAGAACGCAGACGAAGTGCGCGAGTCAACACGGCCTGATCGTGATTTGAAGCCGTACTCCTTCAATGCTTTTATTTGCATTAAAATTCAGAAAGGGTAGACGAGCGCTGTCTCCTGTCAAACGCCGGTGACGAGACAGAGTCTCGCCTCGGAGGCCGAGGTCTCCAGGAAGAACTGCGAGACTGCTCGAGAAAAGTTGTAATGCACGTTTCTGTGAACGACGACGCAATGTTTAGCTAATGAAGAAGTCCTTCAGTATTTTACATGCTTAAAATATGCGTTTATGACTTTTTTAACGTATTTGTGCGAACGAAATGCGGGTACAGCATTCCGTGCATGGAACCTTCCTTCATTGTGAGGTACTAAGAGCTCTTTTTCTTTCGAATTGAGACCCAGATGGTGATGCATGGCGCTACTAAGAATGAAAACGTTTGTATTAACCTACAAAATTTATGTTGTACTTGAAGCTTCTCTTGCGAGGAAAGTATAGAAAACCTACGTAAAATATAAAAAGATATAGTGCTTAACCCTCTCTACAATAAGAGTTTAGTTTTAATATGAGAGGTACTCACGAAGCATAAGGCTGCGCAGTAAGCTAGTTTCTGTTTCAACTAACATTCGAGCTAGGAGCTTCCTAAAGACTTGAAGACATGCGTGTATGGTGAAGCTCCTGCAAAGCCGGGCAGAGCTAAGCACTAACAGATCATCCTCAGCTTCAGTTTACTGCTCTTACAGCGTTTGTAATTGTCTCCTGCCTACAGAGGGCTCCTGAGAACTTCTTGTTGAGGTGGCAATGACTTCTGGCGCTCGGATTTCGTTCGGACGCTTGCATGTATTCTGCCTTAGGACGTACTATCAGCGCAAGGGTGTCGACGTGCAGAGGCTTAGTTCGTTGTATGCGCTGGTTTGTAGAAAAGGCCTTAAAAAGTGAGGGAGCTGGGAGCTTCTACTAATAGCCAACTCGATTTAAATTTTAGTCAGAAGGAAATATAAGCTAAGCATACAGCTGTATATGTACAGAAGGAAATATAAACTAAGGATACAGCTGTATATGTACGGTAAGTTAAATTTATTTAAAAAATATTTCTCTGGACAGAAAAGCTAACTAATTTTGAACCTCAATCTCAGAGGGTTCGGATGTCAGTCATATAATTTATTATAGCTTATTTGTTTTGCTGGAATAGCGACAGTAATTTCAACACGTTGCTATAGAACATAGAGGCGTAACTGTGCGGTGCTTATAGCTTTACCATGATTAGGGCCTCACCAGAAATGAGCTTCGTAGTGTCTGGGGCGCGGTGCTGCCGCCCGTCTTCCTTAATAACAGATCGCCTTATCAAACCATTGAAGTGTTATCAGTTGAATGCAGCAATGTTTTACGTTATTATTTACTTTACCTCGTCTAAATAATGATGCACTGAATCGTTTTTTAAGGTTAAATTAGTCTTAGAAGTGACTACTAAGTTCATGAAAATTTAAACTACGCCTAACTTGGCATCATGAACTGAAGGTCAACACGCCAGTGATCTTTTCAGGCTTGGTAGTCCTGGACAAGTCTCCATTATCTTGTACTACATTACGTGGTCCTAATTTTCTTGTACAATATTCGCGCAACGCGGGCCAAAGAATATAATTCAACTGATACTTGAGCGCATAAATTTTCAAGTTTATGATTAGGCTAGGATTATGCTTAAGGTTATGATTAGGGCTTATTTGTAACGAATATCAGTCACAAAAACAAAGCCTGACAGCCTATTCAGTATCACATTAGGTTTGAAATAACGCTCTCACTCAACGAGGCGGCTGTGTAGACTTGTGCTGAGCGCCGTCTCAGAGCGACTAAAATGTAGCCCGGCACAATTCAATTCGAGCTCGAAATAACAAACGTCAAAAAGAAAATTCTCGTCTGAGATGCGTAAGCCTTTTATTCGATTGAGTCCCTCGCGAGCTGCCAGTATCTGCTGAAGCATCAGTCGCGTGAGATGAGGAGCGCTCCGGAGCCCTGATAAGCCCATTAGATGGAGCTGCTGATAGCCAAGCATTGGAACAAATATGCATGAGGGCGCAGGCACCGCAGGCCTAGCTCTGCTATCCTTCTTTTCCTTGCCTCCGTGTTCCATTTTTCCAAAGCAGCTGTGATGAGGGAAAGGCTGTGCAGTTCGTAGCGTCCCTCCAACCCTTTTGACGGATGGCACACCATCTCCAACGAACTTGGTCCATATGGTGGGTGCATAATCTTTCCATTTCAAAAGACGAATTTTCAATTTGAATACCTCCGCTGAATCGAAGTAATTTAATATCTCAGTTCTTCTTCTCATGAACATTTGCGGCTCCGAATCAGAAAACGGGCTGTTGTGTCCTCGACAGAATTAGAGTCCTCCAACGCGAATCATTTCTTTAAGTACGAAAGCAGTTCTTGGACTTTAGAATTCGTATCCTGAAGGCCCAAGGGGGAAAAGGAAAATGATTGGCTTTTGACCGGTGTGAAACACATGAACTAATTCGACATTCCTTTAATAACTCCAATAAGTTTGGGATTTCAGCATAATTTTTCAAACGGAGTGAGCCGCACGATTCTTTTCTGAGGTAAGTCTGTAGGTATTTCTTGGGTGTCCAGCTACGGAGTTCATGCGTTTTAGACTCGCCTGGAAATATTTTGCTCAAAATGAATTTCAATTCAACGCATAAATTGGAGTTTTTACTTTAACAAGTGATAAGTTTAGGTTTTGCTAGAATTTTAAACATTAACCAAGCTAAAAAATTAGTATTTTTCGGAGATTTTTAGATTCTTTTCAAATTATTCGAAAATAAGTAATGTATTTGAATTAATCTTCCACATATCGAGATTTCATTGCACACGAACATACAGTAGACAGGTGAGCTTAGCAATTGGTGACAGTATTTTGTTCAAAAGAGTAAAGCAGACCCTGGGGTGAGGCGGAAGAAAATCTGGGATATTCTTGATTTTCTCTGCGAGAATTTCTGTCCCACAAGCGAAGGTTAGGAGTGATGCAGGGTTCAATACATGCATCACGCCCCAGCACATGCATCACGGCATAAAACATACATCATGGCCCAGATCTTGTGTCATGGCCCAGAACTTGTCCCATGGCACAAAACATGCATCACGGCATAAAACATGCATCATGACCCAGAACATTCATCATGGCCCAGAACATGTATCACGCCACAAAGATGTGAAATGGCTCAAAACTTAGATCTTGGCACAAAACATGCATCATGGCCCCAACATGCATCATATCCCAGAACATGCATTATGACTCAGAATATGCATCATATCCCAGAACATGCATTATGACCCAGAATATGCATCATAGCCCAGAACTTGCATCATGGCCGAGAACTTCCATCATGGCCCAGAACTTGCATCAAGGCCCAGAGCATGCATAATGGCCCAGAACTTACATAATGGCCCAGAACTTGCATCACGGCCCAGAACTTGCATCATGGCCCAGAACTTGTATCATGGCCCAGAACTTGCACCAAAGCCCAGAGCATGTATCATGGCCCAGAGCATGCATCACGGCATGATCGAAAAAAGTGAAGACGTAATGTCGAGAGCTGAACAGGCTTCCCGGAGTGCAGTCTCGCTGGAAACTCATTTTCAGTCCACACAACTATACCTAAACATGTCCAGTTCCCAGTGCACGTAAGTTATGCGGTATATTAACCCACATAAGAACATCATGACAATCGTATCTATTACGCGAAATGACATTTTTTCAGAGTAAAAATAGTGAACATTCAAAAAATGTTACGATGCATGCGAATTTGTTCTTTCTATAACGCATCTGAACGACGAGACCTGATGATAATTGAGAAATTACAACGATACGAATTGAGTCAATTGAGACTGTCAACTGGGCAGTGGGAGTTGACAGGACTGTCGTGGGTGCCAGCATCCCTCTCGACAGAGCTGGCAGAAGCTCACGCGCTCTGACCACCCGCAGCTGGGGTCCTTGGCAGAAAACACTTAGGGGCAGCGAGATGACAGCGTCAAAGGCCATAAAAGGAAGTAACGATGAGCCCAACAAAAAATCTTCTTTACAGCTCAGGGGATACCTCATGAGATGGCGGGCAACTTGCAAAGGTCCGTTAATGAACACAAGGCAGAACACCAGGTCGGTCACTCGTTCCTGAGGGACTTCATAAGCCTTTCGCTGGCATTTTTATTATTTTTCAACTTTATGCCCTCGCAAAGCCTTCTTCCCTTGTTATTACTTTCTTCAAACACTTCACTGATCAACGACAGAGAGCGTTGTTTCTGAGCTGAATTTGAACATTTTATGCACAGAACGCACAAAGTTATTTCGTGTAATTATAATGCTTCAACCCTCATATACGAAAATTTTATTATTTCAAGCGTTAGCTTTTCCTGTTTTAATGAATTAGCGATGACCGAACCTATTCTTAATTTCCAGTACATAAACATCGCAGCTGAGCCATGCAATTACGGCTGAAGAATTCCTCCAGAAGGACGCAAAAGAGCAAAAATAATATAGCCCAGTGTTGCTTGATCGGTCGGTCCGTCCGTCTCTGTGTTACTCTCTGAAGGATTTAGATAGGAGGAAGTTCCCGGATTTGTATTCCTAATCAGCGAGATTGCTAGCGAAAGCAGTCCGTATCAGTGATACTCCAAATAACATTATTTTATGTCAAAGTTACCGTTAATCAGAGGGCATCTTAAAAAATTAATATAATCTTTCCAACCATTATTGGCGGGAAACATCAACTAGTACCGTGAATAATATTTTTTTATACTGGAGAGTAATGGTATTAATTCAAAAAAGTACTCAGCAGTAAATTTTTATCTCTTTACTCATAGCTGAGCGCTTCAATTCAGCAACAGATGCTGCCCTCTGTAGTGTCTGGTACCAGTATCCTCAACCTGGAGTCCACGATCCTCTGGAGACTGCGAATGGTACACGTTGGCTCTATTTAGACCGGAGTTCAAGAAATACCCTGTATCTTTACCTGTTTACCGTGGCTGGCTCGAGAGGTCATTAAAACAGCAAAGAAACAGCCACGGCGAGTCACCCTAAGATCTAAATATTCAGTCCAGACCTGAAATTCAAAAGTTCTGATAAACGGTCCAAGAAACGGTCTACGTCAGGAGTAGTCGTCTGGAGTTCGAACACCTGTGATTCTCTATTAACTTCTTAATTCTTTAGAGGGTAGGTATTTCCTGTGGTCACCAATTGCACCCGTATCTGTGATACGAATACTCATCATCCTACTAATGTAGAGAGTAGGTGTTCCCTGTAGTCACCAATTGCATCTGTATCTGTGGTACGAATACTCACCATCTTACTAATGTGGAGAGCAGGTGTTCCCTGTAGTCACCAATTGCACCTGTATCTGTGATACGAATACTCACCATCTTACTAATGTGGAGAGCAGGTGTTCCCTGAAGTCACCAATTGCACCTGTATCTGTGATACGAATACTCAGCAGCGTTCTTGACCTACCTTCATTGGCAGACGACACTGACTCTATTCAATTCATGAATTTTGTCAACATACTTTAGAGTTATACCAACTGTTCCAACACCGGTCAACTGCGTGGAAAATTGTTTTCGGTTACTCTATTACTATAGACAGTGTTTTAATAGTGTCTAGGGGAATAGCAAAGTAACTGGTAAGAGTTGTTAGTCGTTTTCCGTATTTACGACAGGTTTGCCAGTGCAAACAGTTGAAAGCTACAGCAGTTGTGTTCGCTGCAGGTATAAGCACTACTCTATGTTGTCTTTAAAATTCCAAGTGTAACACTGAACAAACTGCCGGTATGAACGCTACTCTAAGTAGTCTTCAGTAATTCCTAGTGAAACATTAAGCCCATAAACAGCCGTGGCAGTTGTCCCCTGCTGGGCTAACTGATCCCATAAGAAAAGCCGGCAGATTCAAGTCCGCTTTGAGCAGTGACAATTGTGTAATCTCCCAGTAAAATCTACGCCTGCTACGAAGACCCCTCTTTTACGAGTTCTTCGGTACCGCCTGATCTTTTCTGTCATTTTTATCAATAGAGGTTGATGCTGCTCGCCCCTGTAATAAACTGGCGCTCACAGTCGCTCCTCACCGAGATTTGCACGCTCGTTTTGCAAAAGTCATGATTTTCGCGAGAATTTATTGAAGTGGGAAGTTTGAAATCTACGACCCACCAAGTAATATGTCAAAATTTTCCTATAAATCTTTGCCTTGGAAGTCCGTAAAAGTCTTTGCTGATCTCTGCAAGAGTGGCACTTCTGAGCAGTAAAGTGAAGATTTGGAGCAGGGAGTAGGAAAAATGGAGATATTAATAGTGGATGATGAAAAAAGTAAGAGATTTTTATTAACAAGGAAAATGAAACTGAAAAGCAAAGTAATGCGTGAGAGAGAGACAATCTCTCACAGACCTTCATGGCAAAATTTAAACAAATGAAGAGTTTAGAGTTTGAGGTTTTTATCCCGAGACTTATTCTCTCTCCATTGGCGCACAACAAGTCTCATTAGAGTCAACATTAACTAAGTTGTCACGAAGCTAAGACTCGGGAACTCTTTTCAAAATCACCGAACTGTTCCCGCTGTAATAAAGTAAAACTTCCTTTACATTACACTTACCAATTTAACATTAATTTATCTCTGTGGAAAAAATAACATTTCCTCGACATTACACACACTAATTTAACATCAGTGGCTTGGTCAGCTGAACATCAACATGGTGGTCATTTTAATCTCAAGTTTTCCTTGCCGCAATAACTAACATTTCCACTTCATTTCCGCTGTCAAGGTAGCATCAAGAGACGCATTTGTCAGCTGAACATCATATGGGACAACATTGACGGCTCACTCTGGCGTCCCAGAAGCGCACCTCGTGCCGCGTGACCATGAAAGCCAATCCATGTCCTGCGCGCCAATGTTTGTCTCCCCGAAATAAGACGGGGAGTTGCTGGTCGCTAATTACCTCAAGGAAGCCCCAACTGAAAACTGCTGAGTCAGCAGAGCTACAATTGCCCTCTAGTCTTAACTGCTCTAACTGCTCGTCTCAGCGATGCTCAGCCTGCCTCTATAATTATCGGGCCAGGATCGTCGGTCCGTCCGGAGCGGCGGATGACAAACAGACCTGCGTCGTCAGCGCTGCAGCTTCCGGGCCAAACTCTCGTTCAGAATGTGAGGCAGGATGACGTTTTCAAAAGTTATATCAATGAGTGAGTCATTTTCCAAAGCGTGTATGACAGCGCGGAAAAGTTAACGTGGAATTAATTATTCAGTAACAATGAAATATTGGTATACATAAATGTATATAACGAAAACAATTACTATTAGAAGGAATTTTCAAAGTTCAAGTTAATGACGAAGGATAAGCTTAATTAATACTTTTTTGTCCAAGTTTACAGAAAGATATGATTTAGTATCTATTACTATATTTATGACTTTAAAGGCTTTCATAAGAAACAAAAGAAAAAAGTAGTAATTGAATTTTCAGTTAGAGCTTAGGATATAGCAATGATTATTGCACGGTTATATCCTTAATTATTACGAAGGTTATAGTTTAAATTATTATAAAGGTACTAACTAGGCTTACATTTAAGGTAATTATGAAGAAAGTGCTTGAGGTTTTGATAAGTTTTTGGTAGAGGCTTGTTCAAAAATTTTAGTTGAGGTTATGTGTAAGGTTTTGGTTGAGGCTGTTGTTTTAGTTGGAGTAATGATCAAAGTTATAGTTATGGTTTAAGTTACTTCAAGGCCAGGATTTTTGGCGATGGATATACGAGTAACTTAGGCTAGAGTTAGAGCTGTCGTTGAGTGTAGGCCTATAGCTAGGTTTGGTGTTGCAGCGATGGCTTGGGTAAATGTTAAGAATATGGTAAAGTTACGGTTTGGGCAATGGTTAAAGCTTTGCTGTCGGTTATGGTTAGGAAAACTGGTGGGGTTAAGATAACAGTTAGAATTATAATTTGGTATTGCAATTATTATGGTTAAAGTTGTAGTTGAAGTTGCAGCTGAAGATAAGGTTTAGCCATTCGCAACTTTTGTAGTTGATCTCCTCAGCCACGCATTTCTGATGCGCATTCTCGACGACTGAGGACATCAGTCCCACGCATTGAAAGGGTCGAGGTTATTGTTACGACTGTTATTGAGTTGAGGTCACGGGCTGTAGCTTGACTTCGTTATATCTGTAATTGCAGTTCATGGACCGTGCCTTTATGCAGTATACTTGCTTACAGTTGTTTCTTTATCACTGAAATATATTTTCAGCATTCTGTATTATCACAACAACTGAACTAAAACATGGAGAGAATGGCATATTATTGTCGCATACATGAGTTCACAGTCCTTATTAGCTCTATAGGAACCGAAATACATTTTTAACCAAACTGGACGTAGCCTTGGACGAAAGACCAGCGGTAGCCTTATGAAGTGGAACCATTTAGCACCACTGCCTTTCTGTGTGTTAAATAAACGTGAAATATTTCGAATTTTTTCCCACCTTTTCATTCAAGAGTGACGATGCCTTTCACTCCTTTGAAAATAAAATCAAGTTATAAAAAACATACCAGCCTCGTCGTCAGAAAACGCTTATGAATTTAACTTTAAGAATAATTCAATGAAATTCAGACTTTGTAATAGCAGAATACTGCTTAGGAGCTCATCTGCTCCCACACTTCGCAGGTCCTGCGTTGAACATGGCTGTTGCGTTGAACCTGACTGTTGCGTTGAACCTGACTGTTGCGTTGGACATGACTGTTGCGTTGAACATGACTGTTGCGTTGAACATGACTGTTGCGTTGAACATGGCTGCGTTGGTGGTCGTGGCTGTACAGGCTCACACACGGGGCACCTCTGGAGAGGCCCGTCTCGTTCAGCAGGTGGAGGGCTGACGCAAAAAGTCGGACTCGAGCAAGAAGCGCAGACGACTGCTCTGAATACTGATGCGTGCTGTGAGGGGACAGCCGCTAGCCCCCGGTCCTCTTTGCTTCGTTATCCATCACAAGAAAAAGAACACAAACAACAGACGCATACTTGCTGTGCACCTCAACCCACATGCAATTAACGGACGTGCGTACGAGGCTTGCGTATCAATGGGAATGAATTGTGGAGATAAAACAGCGAGGTTTTGGGACGAGAGAAACTCTGTACACGAGCATGTGGTGAAGCAAGAGTAAGAGCGTGCTAGAAGCTCGGTTAGTGGTGATTTTCCGTGTCTGGTGTAAGCATAACGGTTGGGAATTTTTTTTTGTGTTGTCGTTCTTTTTTTCCGTCTGTACCGTCATAAAAATGATCGGCCTCGTGTTATAAAGTAAGTGAAATATTAGTACCAAAATCCATAGATTTTTCTACTTTTTTCATAACTAGTGTTTTACAGAATTTTAAGCTCGTTTTGTGAGCTAAACTTTGGCTCAGTAGCAGAATTTCTGCACAGAATCTGAAGCGAAGAAAGGATATGGGCGAAGTGATGTGCTCCGACAATCCATAAGTAAATATCAAAAACTGATATAAGAGCTACTCATAAATACGAGACATCCTTCACAAATTTCACTCGAGAAAACACGCACTGATAACAAAAACTACAAACGAGATCCCTGCATTTAAGTGAAGATACGTTTCGTAAAAACATCCATTGACCTTTCAAAATGAACCCCGATGCTTATTGCATTGTCTGCCCTCACGAGTGCGTCGTTCTGCCGCCGTCGGATGTGAGCGTCGCCGGCACAGCGCAGTTGAGGCTCCTGACGAGACGGCCACCGCAGGTACGAAGGAGAAGAGTGTCTATAAATGGCCGGATGTGCCATAAAGAAGGATTGATGGCATATTAAATGGTCATTCCTGCGCCAGATTACTGTGGTGACAACGA
>VOMN01133982.1:0-10437 GCA_014899125.1 Orchestia grillus | reverse complement strand
AGAGCCACCACCAAGGGCCACCGCCAAGAGCCACCACCAAGGGCCACCGCCAAGAGCCACCACCAAGACCCACCACCAAGGGCCACCGCCAAGAGCCACCAGCAAGACCCACCACCAAGGGCCACCGCCAAGAGCCATCACCAAGGGCCACCAGCACCTGATGCCGAGGCAGCGCCGGCTGCTGAAGCCCTAATAGGCGCCCGGACCAAGACGTGTTATGGGCCTGGAGCTCATAGATGACCATATCATCAAGCTAATACGGAGGCCCATTTTGGGAGTGCTTCTCCTCAGGCATCAGATCGCTCGCTCGCTCAACTGGAAAGGAAATAAAAGATCAAGTCCCTTGGCAGGTGACTTACTTTTCCCTCGGTCAGCCGCTAGCAAAGTGATGGATTTCAATTTATCGCTGCACCATCTCCATGAGGAACGTCTCAGCCTGGATATTTAATTTTGTGCTCATTGCGATTTTTGAATCAATTTTCGAGCCTTGTGCGCACATCAGGTCTTAGATGGGTTAAAAGTACATGAATGATCCGTGAGAAGTATCTAATTTGAATCGAAAATTCCTGTCTTTTGAAATTTGGGCGCATGTTTGTATCCTGTTGGCCATCAGTCTTCATTTCGGTCGGTGTTTCTTATTTTATTTTGCGTTTCCAGAAACATCGCGCGAAGTGCGTCATGGAGCAGTCCGCAACTGCGTGACGCGTTCTCATCGTGAAGACATTCTGTCTAAATTCAGTGCCCTTCATGGAACACCGTGAGTATTTACTCAAAAAACTTCACTCAAATAATACTGTACCGGTAAACAAAGAAATACTGAGAAACTTAAAGTCGGAGAGAATTTGTTCCTATCTCACAATGGATGAATCGAGCACAAAAGGCTGTCTAGGCTCGTCCATAGCCTATCCCCGCTTCCATTATGTTTAGCTGACTGTTAACGGGGCTGCGAGCTCATCAAAAAGTTGGTGATTTTCTCAATCCCGACGAAATGAACGTGAAGTGACGACGTGAAGAGCTTCGCTTTGCAGCTTTGTAGTCCCGAATATTTTCTTATCAGAATGCATTAAAAAACCTTCTACGTGATCAAATGTACTGCTTTCTAAAATATTTATTTTATTAGGTCTACCTTACAGCATTCTTATTACCTAAGATTTGAAATTTCAAATTTGCATTCACACTAAAACTTAACACGCGATCTTCCGTTTCTACACCTGAGCAAAAAGTTTTTGGTGGTCATTAGACCTCGCTTTCCTTAACCCATATTTAACTAATCTCCCTAAATTGCATCCAGTAGGGCCCAGCCCCGTACTGACACTCTGGACTGCATCTTGTGATCAAAATTCTGCTTTTCAAGTCATTTCATAAGGCTTGGAAAATTCAGCAGCCGAAGTCATTTCATGAGGCCGGGAAAATTCAGCAGCCGAAGTCATTTCATGAGGCCGGGAAAATTCAACAGCCGAAGTCATTTCATGAGGCCGGGAAGTTGCTGTCGAGTCCAGAAGTCATTCAGGCACCCATTTCTGCCGGGACTTCTTGAATAGTAAACGCGTGCTACGTTTAAGTCCTGTTTAGGTTCTGCAACTTCTTTGGCTGACGGAAGAAGCATTTTTTCCAATATTTATGGGAGGAAAAATGCGGAGGCCTGGCTCTACGGAACAAATATGCTCTTTTAGAGGATTTACGGCATTCGGCATAGCAGCGTTCGACAACAATAGGCTTTGTAGCGACAAGCCTCGCAACAAAAGTGAGAGCTGCGTGGGTTGACGTTATTTACGTTAAAAGCCTCCTTCACAACGAAGGCCGTTAGACTTATTGACCCTATAAATTTTGTGATAAACTCGAGCATTCACGGCGCAGAGGCTGAGGCACGCCGAGACCGAGAGACATCCTCGACGATCGTTGTAGGCCAAGAACGACAGGCAAATTATTATAAGACTCGCGTACTCTCAGGAAATTACTCGCAGGAACTCTAGGATTGGCTTGTCAACTATCGCTGGGGATTTGAGGAAGGCTGCCTATGCAAACAAGCTAATTTGATGTTGACTGTTGCTTCATTATATTTATCGAAAATCTTATAAACTGGAAAATCGATTTCCTTATCGCTGAAGCGAATAACACATGTGAAAAGCGCAGTCACAATAATGTAGAGCCTTTGCGTTCCCGATCCAATTTTCTTTTTGATGATCTTGAAGCCAAGTGTCCGAGAGTCAATCTGAGCTGTACCTTATAATAAACCACGGAATCTCACCGAATGTAGATGACAGAACGTCAGCCATCGCTGCACAGGAAATGCAATAAGACTGAGAAATTTAAGGAGCTGAACTAGACACTCGAATTCATATTAATCAGACACAATAGGCCCTACGGCTGGCACAAAAGACACAAATAGCCGACACAACACAGACCACAGCTGGCACAAAAGACACAAACAGCCAGACACAACACAGGCCACAGCTGGCACAAAAGACACAAAATAGCCAGACACAACAANCCAGACACAACAAATGCCACAGCTGGCACAAAAGACGCAAAATAGCCAGACACAACAAATGCCACAACTGGCACAAAAGACACAAATCAGCCACACACAACACAGACCACAGCTGGCATAAAAGACGCAAAATAGCCACACACAACAAAGGCCACAGCTGGCGCTGGAGCGGAGACACACATACACGTCGTCAGGTGCGGGAGAACATGTGCCGCAGGAGACCTCCAGGAAAGTAGACCCAATCTCAAGAGTGATTTGCACGAGAGGAAAACTACCCTCCCCCCACCCGTGTTTTTGTTGCAGAACAAATTTATTTTGATGCTCAGGAATATTTTTGAGGACGTGCTCAGCCCAAAAACAAGCATTACTACGAAAAGTGTGAAAACAAGTTCTTGGGACAATTATTATTTTCGACAACCGCTTCAGGTCCACCCGCTGCGCTCTGTCGCGGCAGGGTGGTCGCGAACGGTGAGGAGGTTGTTTCTTCTCGCCCACGCAGCTCTTTTATCAAGCTCAGAGGAGGTAAACCCAAAATGGACCAACTTGCTTCATAAACTAATGAAACATTGCGAAAGCAGTCGCTCGCATTTTATGCATTCGTTTGCGTATTATTTCTAGCTTTGAACTAAACTTTAAGAAATCATACACTGCGCTTGTTTGTTCCTATCGTCGCACCAGTGGATACCAGTGGAACAGTGGAAGCCGTAAAGAGTTCAGTCGACATTAGAAAGAGAATGGGTCTCAATACTTCTGTTGTGCTTGCTGGAGATGTGTCACTTGGGTTCACTTATAATGGGAATAGGGATTAAATTTCCTTTCTGGGTCACGTTCCTAAGAAACAAATTTATGTTCCATAGAGGTGTACTCAAAATGAAGTTGTATCACGCATAGAAATTTGAATTATCCAAAAGGAACTGAGAAATGGAGGCCTTTCGGCACCTGATATAAACAATTATGACCGCGACGGAAAGCAACCAAGTATAAAGTTGCGGTCTTGCACGTTACGACTAAAAAATCGGCTTACAAATCACACAAAGACATGTTTTAAAGTTGCTGGGTGCACCCCAATGCTTGCAATACACAACGAACACTTATTTAAAAGAAATATTCTGAGCTCAAGAGCCCTTTTACGAGGGGGAATATTCGACATAATACTGTACATAACGTCATTGGGCTACCAAGATGACGGATATAACTGAACAGCTCATTTAAAAGTTCGCACCATCTTCAGATCACTTCTCTCCTGATACTTTGTACGAGGTACAAGCATCTTCGCAATTTTTCCGGTACCGTCAGTTCAGTTCACCGCACGATTACCACTGTTTGTAAGCCATCCTTCTCGTAGTGCAGGCCATTTCTGGATCTCATGACACGCAAATTCCGTAAACAGGTGCGCGCAGCTCGCTGTGTGAGGCCTGTCTGCTCCAATACTGAGAACTATGTGTTTCGTCTGCAGAGTCCAATAACGCGAGGGTTATGAGGAATGTGAACAATTTAGAGTGGGACTCACCGCTCGATTTCAAATCGTAATCTTGTTTGCGTGAGGAGGAATGAAAGACAAGCTTGGCATCCTGAGCTACACGGCTTCTCCATGAAACTCGGCGTTCTTTTCTGCCCAGGCTTAAAAGGAGGGAGAGCCGCTGCAGCTTTTCAAGCGGCCGACATGTTTTGCTCGCTCACAACTGAGTTCATCCGTGAATGTTCGAATTTTCCGTTGCCAAAACACGTCACTCTTTGCAAAGGGAACTTTTAGCATTGAAGATGATCAGAATTACCTTCCAGTTGACAACGCTCTTTGACAACTTACCTCTGTAAATACCCGAAAAATCTGTCGTCTTACTTTAAAGAAACGATTTCATCATCTTTCAGAATTGTACATGGTAAAGTAAAATAAAATATATGACATGAGATTGAGCGTTAGAGCGTGTCAAGCCTGAATTTGAACTTCCATGGGCGCTGGCAAAAATTCAACAAATATTTCCATATTAAAACAATTTTATACGCGCTAGCCAATGCATCATAGAACAAGATAAAAAATGTCATTGGAGTACAGCAATTACGGATAACGAGATACACGAGGACCGTTACTCTTCAACACCCACACGAGCAGTGTGTGTACAGAGGCGTCAAAAGAATTGTGCCCACTGTTTATAATGCAATAATTCTTAAGCCAAAAGACCTAAACTTCTTACCCTGATGCAGAAGGGTACGGTAACTACCAAATTAGCCGGGGATGGATAGCGCTTGCAGGCAATGTGCACCCTTGTGCAGGTTTTTTGCTTCTAGCCTATTGAACTACGAACCGTGAGTACATTTTTCTGGACCCCTCTGTATAATAGAACAAAAAGATGGTCGCACATTTGTGGGATTTCCCTTGACTTGGAAGTAAGCTAAAAGCCTCACAAGGTGGCAGTCCCTTCTTAATTAAAGAACACAGGCTTTAAAACTCGTTGAAAAAAGTGGTGGAGCACTCCTGCAGATTGATTTCTCTAGCTGAGCGAGGCAATCTAGTAAGCGAGTCCAGTTTAATTGAATGAAGTAGCACTCCGCGTACTCGCACCCGTGCTACTTAGAGGGTCTTCTGGTCGGGACCCGCAAAGCCCGACGGAGGGGCGAACATGTCTCAACACATGGTGGACGGGGGAAAATTTGGAGGAATTCTTGTGTGAGGGGATCGGACCCACACAAGTTTCGTCACGTGATATTCTAAACAAATTTACAGCAGCTTACTGTGGAATGTGATTGGCGTGCCTGAGGGTCTGAGCAATATCAGTGTGCCTGAGGGTCTGAGGAATATCAGTGTGTCTGAGGGTCTGAGGAATATCAGTGTGTCTGAGGGTCTGAGGAATATCAGTGTGCCTGAGGGTCTGAGGAATATCAGTGTGCCTGAGGGTCTGAGCAATATCAGTGTGTCTGAGGGTCTGAGGAATATCAGTGTGCCTGAGGGGCAATTCCAATTACGACAATGGAGTCACGCATGTCTGGTAATGCTCCTGTTTTGGCTGTGCTGCTTACGTTTCAGATTTCCCATCAGCTTCAAATTTAGGATGCGCAATGGAGTGGTGCGGGGCTGGTCCCATCCACGAGTCCCTGAGCTCGATCCTGAATGGAGGGCTTCCCCTGGAGGAGGACGATTAAGCCCGACAAGCTTGGGAGGCGGCACACTAGTGTGGTTCGGGCTTTGGGGGGCTATACATCTTCCAAGGAATACAAGAAATATTCGAAGAGGATGAGCACGAAGCATCAACTATAGTCTTTTGGAGAAGTATCTTTGTTACAATTTTATTCCCCTATCAGTAGCGAATGTGCTGCAACAGACGCATAAAAATAATCGCCCCCGTGTGGTGATGACAAACCTGTGCCGCCACCGTCAATGCAATATTCAAAACAACAAGAACAATGATAAAGTAACATCGATAATAACTGCACTAATGTCGCTTGAAACCATGCGATGTTTTACTAGATGGAAACCAGCTTCGCAGTCAAATGGAAACCGAGTGAGTGCATTTGTGCGGTTAATTATAGAGTTTTTAATGATTTGGTTGCAGGTGGAGGGCTTTAAAAAAAACTTGTACGGTCGAGAGAGGCGCGATGGTTCTGCATGCAGGAGATGACGATCGCAGCTCAGCACACAGCGATCGCTTACACGAAGCGACGACGGCAGGCGATGCAGCGACGCGTCTTTTGGGGCAACGTCCGAATGTTCTTCATTGAACAGCAATTTTTGAGCGGATAATACAATGACAGTGCGTGTATCTGGGCTTCACGGAGAGTAATAATTATTTGTGGCGTGTGGAATATACAAGTGGTTCTTAGGGGCCTCGTGACACTAACAAAAAAAACCTAAAACATTGTGTTAGGTTTGAGTACAAAGCCCGGCAGTTTTTGAAGGGAGTAATTTTGAACCCAGCAAAAGATACGGTCCTGTTGTAGCTGCTCTCCCTCAAACAAGCCTCACGCGATCTGCTCAGTTGCTGCGTTTGATCTCCGATCGGTGCATCTAAAATGAGCCAACCTGTGTCTCATTTGTCCTGTGAATGTTGCATGTGCTGTCCCATGCTTGGGTCTCACAAATGTTGCAGGTGCTGTCCCATGCTTGGGTCTCACAAATGTTGCGGATCGTCTCACATGTAACACGTCTGGATCACACAATCTGCCCACGATGTTGACATTTGTTCATTACGCACCTGGGCCAAAAATTAACGGTTTCACAACCACAATCCATACTTGACCCTAAGCGCAAGAGGGTCATTTGTGTATGGTGAGGCAGGCAGGAGAAAATTTGTCGTGAACGATTTTCATTAAAATGGTTTACAAAGTATCAATGATTGAGTAGTGTGGAATTAATCACGTTTTTTGCCATGGATCAAATGAAAATGTTTGCTGAATCACCTACCATTTTTTCAATATTCCCGTTTTACCTAATCCGACTGCTATGGACCACATACAGTAAACAAAGTCTCCTCCTAATATCCAATCCACACTCTGACTCATGCTACCTCTCCTGTACCACACAACATTGTTTCCACCTCGTATCCAGTCTACGCCCCGACCCATGCCGCCTCCCCCTGCGCCACAAAAACATCGTTTGAGCGGCACAGGACCAACACCAAAGTGCAGTTCGGTGTTCGAGTGCAGCAACGGCTCCCATAATTCGGCTCGAATTTACGAGCCCACGTCAGAATTGAGGCGTTACCCCATTGATCAACATGTCCCGTTCGCCGGACGTCCGTACCTCGACGGCACAAAACCGACCGCTATTACCGGGGTCACGCTCTTACGAAATCCGAGAATTCTGTTCTCGCGTGATGTTCTGCGGAAAGGCTGAAACGCCATGCAGGAATGTTTCTTTTGTGTTTATCTCATTGGTAATATTAGTAATTTATGTTTTTTACTAGTTTTCTCGGTAAAAGGCATGGTAATTTGAGCACCAGAATTCCAGAGAACTTGAATGCTAGAATGCCAGAGTACCGGAGCACCAAAATGTTGAAGTACTGGAGTAGAAAATACCACGGTAATAAAGTACCGGGAAGCCACAGTACCGGAGCATTAGAGTACCAGGTACTAGAGTACCGGAATACCAGAGTACCTGAGTACTTGAGCGCCGGAGTATAAGCACATCCGAAAAATATTTTTACCGTAAAGGTTTCCGAACACATCCAAAAACCGAGTGTTTTATATCAGTTGCTTCACTCTAGCATTTACAAATTACGCACATTTGAGAAAATGATGGTAACATTACGATACCAAATGATGGAGCATTGGATGCGAACAAAACTTCGAGCCATGGAGATGCAGTCCAGTGTACCTACTGCGCCCGTTCTTCAGGGAGATGCAGTGCGGAGGCCCGTTTTACGGCATGCCTATTGAATGACTCGCGCTAAGCCCAAAGCTTACACCAAAACTGGTGCCACAGAAATCCTTCTCACAGATACGGTTTGTATCAATACAGAATTTGTTGAAATACTTCGAAGAAATATTTACGTTGAAATACACGAAACAATATTTTTTGTCAATTTCTATGAAGGCTTTGCATCGAAAACTCCGGCACACGATAACCGAAACTCACGCAAGGCTCAACGCGTCCGGACAGCCGAGGTCTCCTAGTTTGAAAAATGGTTCCAAATTACCACTAGTAAGTCAAGCTAGGGTTTGTTTTGCGCTTGCTCTATCTACCTACTTCCTAAAATAACGAAGCCTAATCCAACACATTCTCCCTTTCAATAGGAATCGTTCATCTCTCAATCGACGTTTATGCAATGCTCACAGGCGACATCTGCATGCACAGACCCATGTAGTATGCTGAGGTAAAGAAATAAAAAAAGTGTTTCTCCAGGATAACGCACCAGAGATGACGCTCGATAATGCAGTTTATGTTGGACTTTGCCATGGAAATGAAACTGCCCAAGGCCGCGGAAATAGTGCTCCATGATGGCATGGAAATATATCTCGATAATGCTATGAAGATAATACTGACTCCCTAATGCTACAGAAACGATGCTGCATAACTCCCTGGAAGTTATGCTCGATGTCATAAAAACAATACTTCAACATGATATGGAAATAACATCGCATGCTGCCACGAAGATAACCCTCCATTACGCCATGGAGATGATCCACGACAATGCACGTGGTGCGCCTACGAGCTCATCGTTAAAAAGTAAAGCCTGGTTCATTCGGAAAAATTTACTGCATCGTTCCTTTCAAAGCACACGAGCATAAAATGTACCTAACTCGAGAATTTCACGAAAAAAGGATCCCATGTTATCGTCCTCTCTCAACAAAAGCTACATAATACAAATCAGGGCTCAAAAATTGAAACGATGTGCAGAAATAAATATTTTTTCATGGCAACGTAGAAGTTTCGGAGGATTTTAGAGGCCGCACTCGCATCGGAAGTCAACCTTTGATCCCTTTTCATCCACTTTGCGTAGGTTTTGTCTGAGAGTTTCCGGACTGGTCTTTGTGTTTTTGAGTTGAGCGAACAAAGTTTGTGCCGGGTTTGGTCAAGTTGTGCTAACTCTGACGCGGCTTTGAGAGGCCGCAGAAAGTTATCCGAGGCTCCTTTTGCTTTCCATCATGAAACAGCTCAGGAGAGGACTCTCGTTTGCGGCACGTAACAAGCTGATGTAGGTACGTTACCGCTGCCCTACTACGGCGCTACTGCAGCTCTACTGCGGCGCTACTGCAGTCCTACTGCGGCGTTATTGCTGCGTTGCTGCCCATTACTGTTGAATTCCTGCAGCATTATTGCATCATTACTGCAGCATTACAGCTGCATTACTGCAATATGACATGCGTATTACTGCACCCTATCTTCAGCATTACTGCAACATTACTTGCGTATTACTGCCACATTACTGCATCTACTGCTACATTAATGCACCATTACTGCATCATTACTTCAGCGTTACTGCATTATTACTTCAGCACTACTATATCATTACTTCAGCATTACTGCATCCTTTCTTCAGCATAATTCCATCCTTACTTCAGCATTACTGCATCTTGACTTCAGCACTGCTGAGAAAAGCAGTTTAAGAGCTCTATAACATCAGTGTAACATCAGTAAGGGCCGTGCAATATCAGTGTAACATCAGTAAGGACCCTGCAACATCAATGTAACATAAGTTAGGGCCCGACAACATCAGTGCAACATCAATAAAAGCCCTTTAAAACCACTGCAACATCAGTAAGGGCCCTGCAACGTCAGTGTAACATAAGTTAGGGCCTTCAACATCAGTGTAACATCAGTAAGGGCCTCTGAGACAGCGCACTGACCCAATTCCATAACCACATCCGAATTCGGAAGCAGTGAAGAAACAACGCATTCGGTGCGAGAAGATTTTCAGAGGCAGGGAATGGATTCTAAGGGACCACTTGCTGCACTCAAGTGCCTAAGTAACTTGTGACTTTCATTGCACACAGCGAGCCCTGGTATTATGAAGTGCTCTAATTTGAGGAAACGAAGCCTGAAATTAAGATGAAGAAACGATGATCTTTAATTACATCAATGATTTTCCTCATACACGCTTTAGTGGTGAGATTATTACATAATCTTCTATTGACATTGTACGGATAGGGCGCAGCTTCGAGCGTTTCAACTTTAAAATACAAAATAATGCGCGCGGCCCACGAGGATCTGCGCTGTTTATGCAATGCAACTCATGATATTCACTGAGGTGTGGAGATTTTGGTGCTTTATCCTACAGATTACAGAATAATGAACTGTTCAGGACTATTATATAAATAAATTTACCGATCCGTGACCCACCGACAGCGGCATACTTTGGGGTCAGTGTGACCAAAGTGTTCAACGCTTGGGCGGCACGACCTGACCAGTTCCACCTGACCAGTTCCACCTGACCAGTTCCACCTGACCAGTTCCACCTGACCCGTACCGCCTGACCAGCACAACACGACCAGCACAACACGACCAGCACAAC
>VOMN01133979.1:0-17605 GCA_014899125.1 Orchestia grillus | reverse complement strand
CCAAGGGGGCGCCAGCCTGCAAAAGTTTGGGAACCACTGGCTTAAGTATTACCTCTAGAAACTACAGTTAATGTTATGAGCATCCTGAGTCTCTTCGCATCCCAGCTCTAAAGTTATCATTGGGCGCCTATTAGGTGCTAAATGTTAAAAATACCTATTCCGTGAAGTTTCTTGTAAACGCAAACGTAGTCGACCCCCAGAGCAAGAGCTTGGCGATGTCCGGGGCGTCGGTATTTCACATGCATTAACGTGAAATATCGTAAGTGCAGGTGAGCCTCCTGGCAGACGACGCCACTCTGGTGGACGAGTACTCCGTGAAGGTGGGGCTGCGGGAGGTGGCTTGGAATTCCACTGGCGTCACCATCAACGGCAGTCCGCTCTACATCCGCGGCTGCGGCAAGCACGAGGACTCGGATGTAAGTTAACTTTCAAATTTTGACTTCGCGATCGATAGGTCGTGAAACAGGCGAGTTATTGTCGGCTGATGGTCCACACCGGTTCTGAAGAGGTCACGTTTAAAAATGAATTACTAAAAGTTATGTTTACGTCATAAAAAGGCTCCAAGTGCTGTGAACACACATAGATACTGTGTGTTAGCATAGAGTGCGTTTTGCTAGCTAATTTATACGTGTGTTTAGATATATATATATATGTATAAATATTCATTATTTCATGTTTCTTCAAGTTTTACCATATAATACACTTTACATCACCTGCGGTCGAAAAAATGTATATTAACCGAGAAAGCAAATAGATTTTGTATCTGCGTGATTTTAAAGTAAAACTGTGACGTAAAAATTCTTCATAATGACACGGTATACTAATATTTTATCACAGTTTTCTACCATTTTCACGCGGTCGTTTGCACATCAAACTTCCGCTTAAAATTTGACCTTCTGTGTATCGAGCCTAAGATTTAACTTCGCTTTCTTATACCTTTTGTCTCACTAGCATTGACTGTGGGTGTTGTTGACAACCAGCTGCCCTAGCGTCTCAACATGCTTTAAATTATACCTGCGAAGTTTCCATCGAAATTTCCATTATTCCTTAATTCTCTGGATCCATGCGCGATAAGGCATCCGTTCGATGCCCGCAGTCAAGCGCGAACTGAATCGGCCCCCATTAGAGATTATTTAGCAGAGAAGGGAGTGCGAACAAATAATTCAGAATGGCAGTGACGACGCCATCATATCCGTCTATGGGCGGGTCAAGTGACCTTTAGATGAGAGGTGCGAGAGGGTACGAAAGATCTAGTGAGTAAATGGAAAAAAGGTTTTCCATATCTTTCTGTAAACTACGCGCAAGCCAATTCGTACCTGGTGATTTTCTATAATCAGGAGAACACAATATATAAAAGAGTACTCATTTTTCCGTTTAAAACTTTTCAAAATAAAGCATTTCTGTGGCCACCAATTGTATCACTATAGAGAGCAAGTGATGGTAGGAGCAAGTTGATCGAGCTGACTATAACAAAAATCAGTACTTCAGCGAAGGCAATTTAGAGAAAATTGGAAATTCCTCATAATAAATCTCAGAGTAGAAATTCAACGAAATTCAAAAATCAAGCTTAAAAGAAATTCTTCGTAACATAATAGTTGAAAATGATTCGTTACTCGTCTCGAAATGTCTTAGTAACAGTGCGTCATTTTTTCCTTTACAAAAAATTTCAGCAACCATTTCACGACGAAACTTGCGCAGCAACAGTAAGTTCCTAAACGAAAGTATTTATAAAAAAGATTCTTAACAGACCATGTCTTTACTTGCACTGATCCAACAGGAGAGTTAAAATTTTTCCTTAATCCTCAGATCCGTGGCAAGGGCTACGACCCGGCGCTGGTGGNGAGGAGATCATGGACCGCGCCGACGCTGAGGGCATCATGGTCATTGATGAATGCCCCGGGGTTAACCTCAGGTATAAGTTTTGAAAATACGAATTAAATTCAGTATTGGATTAAAAGTTGATTCTTATTGCCACTGTTATTGACCACCAAATTCTAAAGTTATTGCAACAAGTTTTAAATGTAACGCAATTTCGTCAGGACGTTTGACGCAGCGCTGGAGGCCCACCACTCTAACGTCATGAGGGAGCTCATCAGGCGAGACCACAACAGACCGTCCGTCATTGCCTGGAGCATCGCTAACGAGCCTCGCAGCAGCCAGCCAGCCGCTGCTGAATACTTTGCGTAAGCTCAGATTCAAACATAATAACTTGTTCTTTGGATTCCTGCATTCTAGAGAAAATTGTACAAATACCTCCTTTACTCTGAATATGTATACAGTATGAACAAATTCTGTTTTGTATTTTTAAAAGTACGTGTTCGATGCTGTTATTTTATATAATGTCAAGACGCACATCGTGCGACTCGAACATCATGTTTAAGACGGACATCAAGCGATGAGATGTGTTAGCCTTGCGTCGAACTCCCTGCTGACGCGAGAGAAGGCGCTTGAACCGCTTGAGCTGCTAATTTCCTTGGTTAGAGCTTCCTACTTACTTCTCAGTTCTTGTTTAGGCTGTGCCAGTGTATTAAGAATTGAACTTTATATTGCTCAAGATGGAGACCAAACTAAAAGTAGACGTTATTTAACCCATTACCATCGGATAAACTTTTATTGAGCCATATCGTGCGCTCACGGGTTCTTTGGTTGGACTCAATTGAGACATGACCTTGAACTGAGTCTTATTGGTAGTGAAAAAATTTTAAAAACCTCATAAATTGGTTATAAATATGTGCTAGTAAGATCGGGTGATAGCTAAGTGCAATCATCAGGGGTTAAATGGACTTTAAACCGTCTAAAGTCAGTTTACAAAGCATATTAGAGCTGTGAGATACTCTGCACAATTTAAGTAATATACATATCCAATTTAGCAATTTATTACCACACGTGTTACATCAGCTAAAATTACAGACATGGTTTGGTTGACGGTATTTCAATGGACATTTTCAATTATGGCTACTTGTGGGCCCGAATGAGTTCTATGACTTGTGGGTATCCTATAGAGACCATACAATGGATCACACATGCAAATAATATATTCATAAAAGTACTTATTCTTAGCGTGAAAAAACTGATCAAATAATGAAGTAAATGAAAGGATTGAATTTGAATCCAATAAAAGAATATCACAAAGTCTAGTCAACGAAAAGCTTTTCATTCCATAATGTACTCACAATGAAGTTACTTACTTAGAACGTAATTGATTTTGGTGGGCTTAAGCTCGAGCAATTTTTTTTACGTTGCTGCCTTTTCTTGACGCCATTTCGGGGCAGAGGTTCCCTTGGGAAATTTCTTTTTTACTCTCTTCTTTCTTTTTCATATCATTTTATTGTGATAATATGTGTATGTATCTTTATGGGCTCTGTTCATTGACGATTTTATCAAAATAAGAAAGGTTTCTTCTTAGTGGACTAATAGGATTTTACAGCATTTTTCAATACGTTATTTACTAAATGTATCACGTCAGGGAACGGCAGAAAAAAAAAATTATTTAAATAAATAAGTGAACTCAACACTTTGATAAGCCTAGGTAGTACACAAGAAATATTCGATACACTGTTTTATCGTATTTTAAAGTCGGAATTAATCAGGTTAAAAAAATTCTCGAATTGAACGGATTACGTGGACGTGTGCGGTATTGGTGGGACGCGTTCTAAGGGATGGGAGCTGAGACAGATGTGATTTTATAGGCAACTTTTATTCCTAATTATTACTGCGTACTCATGCAAGCTCTACGGCACACCAGCACACGTAACTGTGGGCTCCCAAACTTCGCATCCAACACTGAACTTGTGAGCTAATGACGAACGAGGAGATACTGCACATTTACAGCACACTCGTTCATTACACTTGAATGCTTCCCATTCATGCAAATGCTCAATTCTTTCGTAAATTTCTTACAGGTGGGAACATGACTTCAAATCGCAAAACTCAATGTCCACAAAAAATAATTCTTTCTGTCTATCTATAGACCTGATCATTTTCCCTCCACAAGGAAGGAGTAGCTAACCACGAGTAGCCAGACCCTAACGCACCCTTACACACACTTCATCTCCTGGGTAAATCGTCCGCAGCCGGGCCCGACAGCAGTGTAGCACTGGTTTACCCCTGTCACTTTATGTTGGCTCGAGGGATCCTAACCAGCTGAGGAGACCCTCACTCACACGCAACTACTAGTTCGGTAGGATCACTCCGCCGGTCAGGACCCTCGACCCTACCCATCCGATTGTGTCAGGTCAGGTATTCACAATCCCCCTCCATTCACTTCTATCCATTGCGCGCCTCCTTGCATCTTCCACAGACTTATCTCGGTTACTCGCGGCAACTTTTGCCTCGTCCATCCATCAAAATTTCGGTTTACTTCTCATACTCTTTCCACTCAGCTACTAACTTGAACATTTTTTTACCAGTCGCTCTTCATTCATTCTCTCCACATGTCCGAACCCCTTCAAAACACTACAATCGATTCTAACTGCGAATTCTTTCACGATTCCCGTCGCTCTCCTCCTCATTCCTTCATCTATTCCACAAGGACTCCCTGTCATACTCCTGAGGTATTTCATCTCCAGTACATTTAGCTGTCTTCTCTCAGCCACTCTCAAACCCCATGTTTCTTATCCATACAGCACTGTAGACACGACCTCACTCTCATACAATCTTCTCTTAACATTCATACCTTGACACTTATTTCTTAACCACACCGCCTTCAATGCTTCCAACGTTTGATACCCTGTCCTCCCTCTCATTCCTTCTCAACCAATGCAACCCCACACACTCGAAGTACTAAAAACAACTCACTTCCAAAAAACCTTTAGCACTTTATTTTCAGTGATTGCATTTGTAACAACAAGTCCCCAATACAGAAACGTTGCAGCTGCTACCAGAACCGCAGACCCAACTCGACCCGTGACGGCTGCGCTGAGCAATGGATTTATTACAGACTTAGCTGTGAGTTTTCGCTTTATTTTGTGGTAACATAATAAATAGAAAATTTCTGCAATGCCGCTGCAGGAACGTGGCGGCGAGCACCCGTGCAGCAGACCCCAGTAGGCCAGTGACGGCCGCTATAAACGTAGCGCTCAACGAAGATTTAGCCGTGAGTTACGCGTGGGACTCGGGCATTCCGGGTCAAAGGGAGATTAATTCTGAATGATTTTTATGAGACTATCATATTTTCACCGCAAATGAATAATTCAAAACACCTGTAGAGATCAAATTGGGGACAAAGGACATAGCCACTCGAGAATTAGACAACATAAAATGTCGTACAAAAAAATGCCAATTACCTCACAGGCCCGGTGATATTACTTGGTTTCTAAGGCATGTTCGTACTCATCTAAACTGCCGACGGGCACGCTAGGTAATAAAACTTGAGTAAAGGCTGTTAATGAAAGTCCTAACTTTCCTAGAATTATTGCATTTGATTCTTTATATTGTATATTACGGTATGAAAACTGCAATGGGTTATAATACTGTCGTATTTATTATTAAAGAAATGTCTGTCTTTCGGAAAGTTTCGAAATAAAAATAAGTTTTATGAGGAGAATTCATTTTGAATTCCTGATTAAAATTACTCAGCGTTTTTGTTCTCACATCTCATGCCCACATCAACTATCCTTCTTTCATACGTAACATTGATCGTAAAATAATCTTCAGTCGTCAAGCCACAACACTTGTACATTGCAGGCCGCGTCTCTGGACATCATCTGGATCAACAGGTACGACTCCTGGTACTCGGACTCCGGTCACCTAGAGCTCATTCAGCGTCAGCTCGTGACGGACATCACGGCGTGGTACGCCAGGTACCAGAGGCCCGTGGGCATCTCCGAGTACGGGGCGGACTCCATCTCTGGCCTCCACATGGTAGTTATTCTTTGGCTTCCATTCGATAAAATCATCATTCGGTCTCTATATTCTAATTTTCCCTTGGTTTCCCTTCGGAGATGTTTCTGTGGCTTTCACGGGGTACTTATTCTTTGGTATCCACATGACAGTTATTCTTCGGTCTCCGCACGGTAAATATTCCCTCACCTCCACATAGTAATCATCCGTGTCTGAGCACATCTCCGAGTGGAAAGGGGACTCTGAGGCTGCCTTCTCCTTCCCCCTCAACCCGGCTGTAATGAATTTTGCGCTACAGTAACCCATACGTCTACACTTGCTCTCTCCACTTTGAATTATGAGCTTTTCAATCTCTCGTACGATATATTTTCAATGACTAGACGCATTGGTAGCGTAGAATTATATTTGACCAGCTTTACCGAATTTATCGGTCGCGTTCTGCGGCTGTATGATTCCTGAAGGATTTTCTAAGGGAAGACGTTAGGCGTCTGTCATTTAAAATGAAGTTTCATTTGTTTGCTTTCGAATGATCAGTTTTAAAACGCACCAAATTTTTGGAGAAAATTAAAGTCGCATTGAGGTTTTCTCCATGACAGGACCCTGCCTTTATGTGGAGTGAGGAGTATCAGATGCAGCTCTTTCTCAATAACTTCGCCGCCTTTGACAGCCTGCGCAGCAGCATTCCTTTCATGGGCGAAATGTTCTGGAACTTCGCAGACTTCATGACCCAGCAAGGTACGAGAAGCCATTGAAGATGACGTGTATTGAAAGCCTGATGCTGCTTATTTACTTGTATAAACGCACTCTGTAGCATATGATGCACAGCTGAATAATTACCGTACGGAGATTGCTGTAATCTCCGTTCTATTGAGCTCCTCAGGAGAAAACTGCACATTTTCGAGCTTAAAGAAGGAGACAGCTGAGAAAACAAATTGAATTTTAAGTGGATGGAAAGTGAGGAAACCAGTTATATGTAAATTTGCAACTCTTCGTGATATAATTGGAACTCAAGTGGAACAATAAATTTGAGAATCAATAATTATAACGATGTCTTATTTGAAGCTAATATTGTTAGCGATGCAATGTTGTTCAGATATTTGTTTATCTCTGTCAGGTGTGTATGTTTCTCCTTCAGGTACATCAAGTACTTTATGTTTCATCCCATACAGTTACGATTGAGCTCTCATAAAGTTTGAAATTCTCATGAATGAATTTTTCAAGCATTCTTTGGCGTTCATCACTCATACAGCTTTCAGCTATTATTTTCCTCTTAAAACGTTTTTTTCATTGCAACAAAATATAAAGCAATAAGTCGGAAACTGTACCACGTGTGATGTCTTTATTTTGACACATGCTCGAGTAAAATTGACCATCGGTAAATCCTTTCCTTAATATTTTATTCATTCTCACAGTTTTGGTCAAACAGGCCAACATCCAACACTTAAACTGGAGCACGCTCCTTGCGAAAAAAACTACAATTTTTAAAACCCGAGAAATATTGGTTCTACCAGCCTTTGGTTAGCTTTCTGTAAAGTATTCATCACGCCTCATTCTTGGCATAAATAAAATAAAAAATCCTCTTCATTTGCTTCAAGCGTGATGACTCGGCAACATGTTGGCTCACCATTCTTTAAACCAAGGCTCGACGGTCAGCATTAGCCTAACCGTTCCTGAAAATTTCAGGTTGACGTATTTTTAATTTTTGATTACGCTTGAAATTGAATTCGTCTTTACTTGGACCTTGACAGGGACGGGCCGTGCGGGGGGTAACAAGAAGGGCGTCCTGACCAGGTCTCGCCAGCCCAAGCCCACGGCCTTCCTGGTGAGGGAGCGCTACCACAGCATTGCCTCCGGCGCCCGCTCTGACGACACCTGCCCCTCCCTTGCCTCCGCGTTCGGAGGCAGACCCTGATCTCAACTGAGTGCCATTGCTCCAAGGGCGTCTTTTAATGCAACATATTATGATAAAATGTGCCTAACGCCTGCGGAATAGCTCAACACCAGCTACATGTTTAAAATCATGTGTTTTAATACCTGTGACATGCTTTAACACCAGTTGCATGTATAAAAATTCTGCGTTTTGACACTAGTGGTATACTTCAACATCAGCTGTATATTTTAACATCAACAGCTGCCTTGTCACTATAGGCATGTTTTAATACCATAGGTTTTAATTCAACATTAGGCTTCAATGTTGGCATTATGTTCATTACCAGCGTCCAATTCTGATACCAGCGAAATGTTGCACCATCAGAATCATAGTTCAGTTCGGGCAGTGTGTTTCAGTACCACCATCATGTTTTAGTGACAGCATCACAGCTCAGTGCCAAAACATATTTTGATTTTGGTAGCATGTCTCAGTACGTGAATCATGCTTTAGTATTAGCATCGTATTTTCCTGCCAGCAGTATGTTTTATTGTCAGCAGAATGCTTTCATCTCTTCCGCGCAGCCGTGATGACATAATAAATGCAGCACGCTTAAGTAGTCATGGACTCTTGTCAAGCTAGAGCTCCTAAGTAGCTCAGATCAAGACGCGTAACGCGAGCGGAAATAGGTGAAATCGGGTATCTCCCAAACTAACGAAAGTATATTGAAATTAGCTGGAAGTACCTTTAAATTAGTTGGAAATAGGTTGGAATCAAGTTGGATAATGTTCAAGGTACATCATCGAGTACCTTGAGCCGTCTTATATCTTTCAGTTATAAGATCTATTCATCTATGTTCAAGATAATTCATGCGTCAAAACTTCGAAACAGAAACGTAAATCACTTGCGTGCTCCGGTGTTCCTGATACATGTATTCAATATCATTGTATTCCTGTAAAGTAGGCATTATGTTAGTCTCGGTGTGGGAGACAAACTGGTGACGTGCAATGATTTTGTCTTAGCTTTTTTCCCACTCATAAGCGCTAGCACTAAGCGCCTGACCATGGGACACCAGGATAGCAGGCTGGAACCAGGATAAGATTCCCTCTTGGAATGAAATGCCAGGCAAGCAAATGTTACTCGGCATTTCATTCACATCTGCTCAGTGAGAATAACACCGTGCCAAAGGGATGTCTCATTGACTTACAAACAATATTTATTCATCCAAAAACACGATTGCAGAATTATACTGAAATTAACGCTTTCTACATTTTTATTGTCGATATCAACTAACTGAGATTGGTTAGCCTACCATATTGAATGTGGATGAAGATTTGTTTTCGTTATCTGCTATACTTTAGAAATATAGATATTTCCGCTGTTATTTCTATATTTTTTTTCCGAAGTGTTATCTTTTGTGCTTCGAAAATTGAGGGCAAAAGCAAGTTACATGTTTTTTTGCACACATTTTTGATATTCCCAAAGCACTAATGGATTTTTTTATCTCATTTTATTTTATCTACTATTTGTAATTCTTTTCATATTAGTTAATAATAATGACCATGGTAGCTCGGCACCACTTCAAATACTTGTTTAGATTTTTAATTTAGCAAATTGATTTTTGAGTTTATTCTCTTGCCATATTTTAATAATATTAAATAAGACTATTCTGCATTAAATTTGTGTTTTTTCACTTTAAAACTTGTTACTGAAGACGAGTAATTTATACGCTCGAAAGCTCTACTTTTTATGAAAAAAATTTATGGGAACAAAATATTTCTTATAGCCTTCTTAATTACTTTCAGCATGTTTTTGTTTGAACATGCCGGCAGTCAATTGATCAAGAAAAATTAACGTACCATGTTTCCTGGGTCACCGTACTACATTTATAACGAATACGGTAGTTGAGTTTTGTGGTTGGTGTCTTCTTAGTTCCCATTCAGCACATCGTCCACTCGGGGTGCTCTGGAGGCCGACACTCAGCAGGACACTCGGGTAATTCGCTCGGCTCTTTTCTGGTGGGTCATAAAGAAATTAATAAAAATAATTCGTAGAATTGTTTTTAAACTAAGTTTTACAACCTTTTTAGAAAATAAATGCAGAACTCTACTAATTGAATACTGTCACCTCATCGGCACGACACTGTACTCTCAGATGACCTCAGAAATAAATTCAAGACCGAGTCTAATATTTTCTTTTCACATCTCCTCTCACACTTTTTATCACGGGTTTGCTGTGTAAGCTCCAGCGGGCACACATAGAAAAGATGCGCTCACTCACGACATGCCGACAAAACTGCGCCCTCGTCTTCGTGAAGGCCACGGCTCGAAGGTCCCTGGCACGGTCTCATTGCATCGGAAGGCGTCGTGTTGCATGAGGGACCTGCTGCTCTCCATATGACTCCACAGCACGTCCTGAAATCATGGACGATGATCGAGTTACTTAAAATTTTCGGTACTTTTCACACCATGTAGTTATTCAGGATAACAAGTCCCTCCCCACATAACTCTAAAATCTATCCAGAAATCGCGGACGATTAGCCTCCTAATCTTTTTTGGTGCTATCATATTTTATATATTTTCTTAATAGCGAAGGTTTAGATTCATCACACGTTGCTAAACCTTCTACGGTCAGAAGTGCAAGGCGTTTGAAATGCAGAATTTTCTGATGTCCATAAGCAGCATATAACCGACACAGAGATAGAGAAACAGGAATGAACTCTTTACTTTAAAGTATCTGAAGTTCAGACATTTAATCGCCAAGCAAAGAAATGAAGCCTAAATTTCGGAGCCGTAAACTCTACAGTATTCTTTTTCAAATCTGTGAATGGTAAAAGTACAGTAGGTCCTTCCCTTTCATTAAATAGTTCATTCACTCCTGGTCCCGTTTTTCAGACGTTTTACAGCGGTAGATAAACAACACTTGAAATGACCCTTCAAATTAATTTTGCTAGCGTGTCACTGTGACTGATTATAGAGCTATTTCCTCAACTTACAGCAGCAAACTTTTCGACCTGCTTAGTTTCGAGCGATGAAAATGATCTGGCTAGGATGATGTTCCTGAGAGCAGCCATGCTGTGGCGCGAGGAGTCGTTCCAACGGGCACACCAGTGCCCTTCCACCACGCGCTCAGCTTGCGCTGGGTGGTCCCTCATCACGTGCCAGGCCTGCAATAAAGAACGTTTCCTGAAAATCAGCCACACTATCAAACTGCGTAATAATCTATGTGTTAGCCTCTAAACCAAGCTTTTAAATTCCCAGCTTGAATAAAAAACTACATGAGTGTTTTGCTTCCAAATATTTTTTCAAGGTCTCGACTCAGTGCGAAAAGTAGCACAGATGATCTTACACCGCGAACACAGCAGAAAAGCGTTTTAGGTCCAACCCAGTGGCGAGGAGGACGCTTTGCTACGGCTAGACCGAAACAAAAACAGCTGAAAAAGTACCCTGTTCGGGGTAGTAAAAGAGAGTACCCAGACTGACCGAGTCACGCGACAGGCCAGGTTTCAATGCGCACACATCGACAAGTGTGCTTCAGCTCCACGTGTGTCCCAGGTGTCACTCCTTACGAAATGTTCTCACTGAATTATAGCCTGGGCGCTCGGCACTCCGTTTCCTCAACAACTTTGCCTGCGGTCACGTCGCGTCGCTCACGTTAGAATTAGGCGGGCAGCTTAACAGGAATAATTCAGTGGCATTGTACGTGGAAGGTTTGACTAAATATTCGTTTTCTCATCTCAAAAATGTGTCATGGAGTAGATTTATTCATGGTTCATTTTCTATCAAAAAATTGTTGAGTTTAAACACGTAGTAATGCTGTTTCAGGCCAGACCGTCATAGCTTATGCCTCGCACAGCAGGGTGATGTAACATGCGACCGTGGTTAAATAATTTAAAAAAAAACCTAGACCGTGCATACTAATATTTCCCATGCGTCCAAATGAGCAATTTCAGCTTAAATAGTTGATGTAACTCCCCTTAAGAATTTAGAATTCTTGAAGTTCAGGTATATACTTTTCATATGAATATTTTTGCACGGATTTTGTTAGTTGAGCTGCTGTATTGTCGTTCATTGGAGGATGAGTGTAATGCGTTACTCGGGGCGTAAGAAAGTGCTACAAATGAAATAAATAATTGCACCATTCAGCTTTTTCAGTGAAGTCTGAAATTTAGGCTTGACATTATTATGATTCATTTTTTTTCCGAAAATTATAATTTCCATTGCAGCCTGTGATCTATGCCACGCATTCTAAGCTAGTTTTCCTCCACGGAAGAAAGGTCTACAGAAGAAGAGTGTACAGAAGAAAGCGGATTCCCTTATATGTCTGGAAGCCAATACAGCCCTGCAAGAACGTGTCCTCATGAACGTCCGAGAGTGTGCGTCGTACCACGCTGTCAAAATTTCGGCTCTCGGCTGAAGCATCGGAAAATGTTAACACAGCCGTCGCTACAATATAGCGCTAGCTTGGTTACCGCGAACAACAGTTCTGTTTTCTCATTTAGTAAGAATACTCTTTTTTTTAATTCTTATGCGCGCAAATATTTTTCAAGCTATGCAGGAGACGAGTGTAAACCGGCCGGTTGTTTGCCTGGACCTGACTATGAAGAGACAGCTGCATTGCACCGATTGAACAGAGTCGCAATTTGAACATTTTCATGGAAATATTCCCCTCGACGTGCAGTGGCACACAGTGGCATCTACAACAAGCACATGTACCCAAAAAATCCTGACTGTCGCCTGCGTATATGCACAACATATTCTACACAGCCCATACAGACAACTCAGGCAGCTTTGGAAGGCTGCACCACACACATGTGCGAGTCAGAGAAACTCCTGCTCCTGGTTGTAGTAAGTCTACGTGTGGAAACATTGATGAGTAATTAAGCAGTGTTATAAACACCCTTATTTTCTTATTAGTTTTTCTTTGGGACTGTGTACCGAACGCATGTGAGAGGAAAAGGATCGAGCATTGGATTTGACTTTTTCACCATTTTTGACTTTCATTTATATTTCTAAGTTTGAAAGGGAAGCACTTTTACACTTAACTTGTAGCTAAATATTGTATTCATTTAATTTGGACTATTGAGCGTCAACTACGTACGACGACAACCAATTGCAGAATTAGTAAGCCTAGCAGTGTAAATTTCTGAGGCAATTAGCCAAAAAACTATGCTGAAAGGGGTGAAAATGATTTAAAGAAGTACGTGTTTGTATGACTAGTCAATGGAGGGAATGTTTTATTATTCGCATTTACATGTTCATCAAAAAGATCTTCGTGGGTCATTGTCTTATTAGAACTTATCTTCTCTTGTTAAAATTTTGTTCCCAGAAGTTGCACTGCTGAGCTTTTTACGCTGAATACATGAGAAATTTTGAATGGCCGATACTTTAGAATCAATTAATCTTTAAAAACTCTCCGACAAAAAGAACACGTCCCTCACAAAAAATGCGTTTGTAGATTGAACTCGCAACATGCCTACAATTGAGCATGAATATGCAGGAATTTATTGGCAACAAGCGAATAACTCGCAACATGGCTGCAATTGAGCATGAATATGCAGGAATTTATTGGCAACGAGCGGATAACTCGCAACATGCCTGCAATTGAGCATAAATATACACTAATTTATTGGTAACATGCGAATAACTCAAAACATGCCTGCAATTGATCATAAATATGCAGGAATTTATTGGCTTTTCGTCTTCGTAACTAATACTGAATAAGAAACGTGTAACCATGAGTTAGTGTATTCAGTTCGTACGACAAGTCGGAGAGCTGGAGTGTGCAAGCGAGGCACGGGCTTTGTACTCGACATGGGGAGCAGATGCTCGCTCAGCAGCTCAATGGTGCACTCTGTCATGGGACTCAAAAGTTTAAGGATGCCAATACGGAGCTGAATAGATGGCTTACGTACGGTTGTCTTAATCCACAAGTGTGTTTTGCTAGCTTTCAATATCTTATACGCTGGCATTGCACATCTTGTGATGAAATTTTAGTTTATTTTTGTGACCCTTATTTCACCCGTTGTTGCATTGCTGTCAAGCTACACAGATATCTAGCTTTCATGTGAACAAAGGCAGCTTGTATACGTACTGATGTGAGTGGAACGCACTGTTCATTCAAACTTCAAAGTGGTGAGGCGAGCGAAGACACGTTCATTTGTATTCATGCATCATACTTGTACGAGTTCACTTATACAGATATATTCGTATTTGTGTATACTCTTTTTGGACAATTCGTGCGAAATGTGCGCCAAAAAAACGCGGAATCGAAACATAAATTATCACTCCACGAGGCAGCTGCAGGGCTCACTATTCCCGAGATTAAATAAAATTGCCTTCAGTGTCGTGTCAATTTCTAGGAAGTGCTGTAAAAGAGTAAAGGCGTAGCCTTCTTCAGCATTAGATTTCCTCTCACCTGGCTGGCAAAAACTACTCCCAGCGTATGCGCAACGGCTGCACGGCAGGAGATGGACGGAACTTTCCATGATAATCACCGGAGTCAATTTCATTTTTATTCCCTCAATTTTTATTTAATTTGACTTCCAGTCTAAGTCAACGCATTCGTAATTTCTTGAAAATAAATAACGCTAATAAAATAAAACTTCGGAATCAGCCCTTAACTTCAAAGGTGAGAATTGAAGAACACCAAAGTTAGTATAAACGAACCCCTCTGATCTACATGTAATAAATCACATCTCAGCGTTATGAATCATTGACTATTATAAAAAGTTAAAATTGGTGCTTGCTCGATATCAGTGAAAAATATCTCCCCTCACTCAGTCTAGAATACCAAGGAAAAGATCAGCGAATGAGCAGAGTGTGGCAAATGGCACCAATGCCGATGGCAGGGACAGGACAGCAAGCAAGAGCTCTCTGGGGCACATCACGGCCTCTGCAGCTCCACAGGAGGGCAGATTGCGTGCCAGGCATCCCGCAATGGCCTCACGAAGCATCCTATCTTGGGACAGCAAAATAATGCGCAGAAGTTGCCATGCGTCTTACTTAATCAGGAACCTGGTGCAGTCCTTAGGTCTGGGGAATGATGAGTAGTAAAGTATGACTTGCACATCAACAACGTACGGCATTTACGGCATGCAGAAATGACACTGAGATTTCAACAGTTGAAAAAGAGAATTACGTTTCCGAATCGTTTCATTGATTTATTAGTCAATGAGAAAAATTAGAATCTCAGTGAAATTGATTGTGGTTTTACTGTAATTTTGAAGCTTGAAAATAAATCACAAATTGTATCAAATTTAGAACTCAAATGTTAATGAACTGAATACGATACAATTGTTGAGTTTTGCAACAGCAGTGTTGTGGATGCATGTGAATGCATCAGAGGTATCATAGGTATCAAAACTCACAGTTTTGTTAACACGCCAATTAATAATGATATCAGAAATGCTTAAAAGAATCCACACCTGTCGTACAAATTTTACTTTTCAAATAAATAAAATTGCCTTAATAGAAGACTAAGTATGTACGCACACCTTCTTAAAACAGACACTTTTCTTAATACAATAGGCTTCATGAATTGTATTAAACGATGCTGTTTCGCAGGAAATGATAGACAACAAAAGACGAAAAAGAAAGGCTTTCAAAATTGTCAGGGTCTTAACAGAAGCGTGAGGCGAGATGACATTTGAAAGATACAACTCAGTATAGGGCCCGTCTCACGAACTGTCAATGTCTGAAGACAGTATTCTAAGACACCCAAACGTGGGCATCGGATGCTGACTTAGCTCTCTATTCTGGAGTCAGGTCGGAAGTCAAGAGTCCTTGAATCCTGACCCAACTCCAGAAGAGAGAGCAAAGCTAGCATTCGCTGCCCGTATGTGGGTGTCTTCCCACACTGTCTTCAGACATTGACTGATCGTGCGAAGGACCGTAAAGCTCTTAGTTTGCCCGACTCGAGCCACTGTAGGACCGCCGCTGCCTCCCGGGCCGTGGGCTCGCTGACGACACTTCTGACCAACACCGCCGACACGCGAGGGTCCCCCAGGGGGGCCACCTGAGCAGCGCAAAAGTTGCTCTGTTGGTCCTTTATGCCGTGAATTTGTGGACGTGTGAAAGAAAATATATTGATGCTTTTCTTGTTATGCGTAGGGAACATAAGCATGCTGAAAATGTTTTCGGAAAAAATTATAATGCTTTTGAATCATTCAAACGAGGACATATATGTTACAATAGTGCTCTTATTTATCTTGAGTTATTCATTTTTTTAAAAGGGATTTAAATGTCCCCATGGACTCTAAATTACCCTATTATATACATTGTTGTGAAGGGGACGTATGTATGTATTTTTTCGTGTAAAAAGTTAACGCAGCCTTAGCGTGCAAAAATGTGGGGCCGCAGCTCAGTTCTTGGACGAAGCAAAATGCAGCCTTATCGCAAAAACCCCTCAGGGGGCATAGGATAGGCCATAGGCAATAGAGGTAGGTTAGGTAGGTTTGCCTATCTTATGCTATGGGAACTAGCGCCCCATAGAAGAAGTTTCAATTTTGTGTACAGTTCACAACCAGACGTCTGTATGCTTCAGTCTTGTTTAATAATTTTTACGTTGATCGTCTTGATGTTTCGAATTTCACCTGACAATTGATGACGTCTCTTCAAAAGGAATAGCGGTGTGTCAGTGCGTCACATATGGCGCTATTTGGGACCGAGACCAGCTCCATGAGCGAATCGAAGACATTCAGGCCACATCTAGGCCCGTAGTTAAAAAGTTTTAGATCGTCAAGTTTTTATAGGTTCTATTGTTATTAGTGATTTTTTACGCAATGATCGCGAATAAATTTTTTGCACGGTAACTCTTTTTTGCATTTGAAAAATAAACTTGAAAATAATCGAAATCGATTGAGAAATTTGGTGAATATCTTCTTTTAATATCACTCTAATCAACATCTCGGTGTTGTTTTGGACGACGGCAAATTAAGAGCCCCTGCTGGAGCAGTTTAATCTCTTTCCAATATTGTAGCCCTGGAGATTTAAAATATATTAAGAACTCAAGGCATGAAGTACCATCACAGGAGGGAAACCCAATCCAGAGTCTTCCGCAGGAACGAGCTCAATGGCCGGCGTATAGAAAAGCTTTTAAAGGCCTCGGTATTTATGTCTATGCAACACCTACATGGCTCGCTAAATATGCCTCTGTGGGGAGCTGTACGGAGCCGTATCATAAAATTCAACCGTCTCTAATGTCTCTTATATTTTGTAAGATGAGTGACTTGGAGACTGTCAGTTACCAGTAAAATAAAAAGAATATCAATATCTCAAGTAACCTAGCTCAAGAAGTTTGTTTACGATGCTTCTGAGTTACGTATAATTAATCACACGCTAATTTGAGGTACGAAAATGTTATTTTCATTCAACTAAACTGTCAAAAGATTATGTATGAGGAAATATCTTAACTTAGGTGCGTACAGACGTTACAGGTTCTTCATTTCATACATAAGCTTGCTGGGTTCTATAAACATGCAGGCTGGCTTCTATATATAAGTAGGCTGACTGGGTTCTATTTTAGGCTAACTGAGGGCTATTAATAAGCTGGCTGAGTTCTGCAGGTAAGTTAGCAGGGTTGCATGAGTAGGCTGGCTGGGTTCTGCAAGTAGGCTGGCTGGGTTCTATATGTTGTATGGTTGGGTTTTATGAATAGGCTTGCTGGGTTCCATAATTAAATTGGTTTGGTTTTATGAATAGGTTGGCGGGTCCTGCAAGTAGGCTGGCTGGTATCTGTTTGTTGGCTGGCTGGAGTCTGTAGGTTGGCTGGGTGGGTTCTGCAAGCAGGCTGTCTGGTATCTGTAGGTTGGCTGTCTGGGATCTGTACGTAGGCTGGCTGGGATCTGTAGGTAGGCTGGCTGGGATCTGAAGGTAGGCTGGCTGGGATCTGTAGGTA
>VOMN01133975.1:0-33943 GCA_014899125.1 Orchestia grillus | reverse complement strand
CTGTATGTAGAATACTCTTACGTAGAGCAATTCCCCACCATGTCAAGCGCAGGCTTTGCGGGGACTGGGAATGATTCAACCTGGACAATTCGAGCGCGAGACAGCGCAAAAGGCAATTTTCACTTCTGTGTGGAAAAATTCACAACTGTATTTCAATTTAAAGTTAGACTCGAGGAAAAGTTCCTTCATTGAAAGTTCCTAAACTCTTGAAAAGGGTCGAGTTCGTTGCAAAACAGAAGTTAATTATTTAATTTCAGACGCTTCTGAAGAACAGGAGGGAGAGGGCTGATCCAGGAGTGCTTCGTCACTGGAGATCCTCGGCTACAAACTTTAATAGAATATTATTTTAAAAGCGAGCTGTTAATTTCAACAATATGCGGTCGTTTTGTGTGGCCAAATTTTAGCTTTTGAATGAGTGAATCCCTTGCAAATAAACAGTTTTTCCTCTGTAGGAAAAGGAATAACTGTAATAACTGAGACTTCTTGAATGAATTCCGCACCGAACGGGAAGTATATAGACTCAGAGCTCGCTATTCTTGACTAATAATCAAATTCGACCAAAGATATACATCTTCCTTCCTTCAAAAAACGCTCCATTTGGTGAGTAGTTACCTAAGATCAGGGCAACAACTGTGTTCTACTTTTAAAGAAATAACAAATTTCAAACTTCAGAGGAGTAGTTTCGTTTCGAGGACTGTAATGTAATGGTAAATCCGACACGAAGGTTAAACAAACACCTAAATTCAATTTTACAAGCTCTGTTACGATACTCAACGTTGTCTTTGTACCAATGCATCACAGGCGGTGCGTAGCGATGCCAGTGAAGCTCAATTCCATTTCATCTCAGCGAGGCTCTCAGGGTTACAGTAAGTGTTGTGTTCCTTAGAATAAGGGTCATTATCATAGGTGTTCGTTTTCGAGCTTCCGACAGAATTCAGCCTCCTCATACGACTCTAAACTCACTCAACGCTGGATTCAATAAAATGTTCTATCACTCATAGGCAAATATGGATGGCCCTCAAACGTCCCGATTTGAGCCCATTGAATTTTTTACCTCAATAGTATTGGAGAAGAGAGTCTCTAGCGATCCTCATACCTCACCCGATACCTGTGGAGCAAAACTAAGGGTGTATATATACTCGTATAATCTAAACCAGATTTTCACATGCATTTAATCACGAATTCCCGTTTATGGTCACAATTTTGGACACCCCCTTTTCGAAAGCTAAATCGGTTTCAGCAAACAATTGCTCCATCTTCCATTACGTTGATTCATAAATAATTTCCATTTTATGATCCTTAATTCAACGTATGATACAAACTAAATTGAGCTGTTTTAGTCAGTAGCGTTTTAAATTGGACAAAAACACCTCCTAATTTGCAAAAAAAAGTCAAAAATTATTTATGAATCGACCTAAAATTTTGTTTCTCATGATACGATAAGAATGACAGAATAGGATAGCATAAAATATGACAACAGGAGAGAGTCATGTTGTCTGTTCGAGGGCATCTCTACCGTGCCTCATACCCTATGAATAGAAAATGCTTGGCGTCTATTTTCTTCTGATGAAATGAGCACCGAATATTAATTACTTATTTACTTTACTGGTAGCGTGATTCCGATCGGCTTTAGGCACGTATTTCTATATGCTCTGAGGGGTTAATTAAAACAACTAGTTTCATTCAAGAATAAATTAAAACAAATGCGAATATGTCCTAGGGAGCTTTAGGAGGCTACAAACTAAATAAACAACACCCCGATATATCGACCAACCCACAGGCGTCTCCTGGAGGCACTGTGGTAGCTCTGACGAGCGGAACAAATTTCCAATACCTTGTAGGGGATTTAGTCGATTCTCACTCAAGGCGTGTTCTCTGAACTATCGGCACTTTATACAAGTACTGAGTGCTTCTAACGAGCAGACTATATACGGAGATAACTCAATACTCGGGCACATTAAACACATCAAACACAATATTAAGCCAGTGACTATACAACCAGACTCTCCTTTCAGCTCTCGTAAACGAAAGTGAATTCTCGATGTAGTCTATCCTTCTCGCGCACGATATTGCCCCTTCTTCTTGCTCGACCGCGCGTCGCTCTCCTCTGCCTACTGTGTCCCGACCGTGCCTCACACCGTGCCTCACACCGTGCCTCACACCGTGCCTCACACCGTCAGAGGATAGTTACGCACACGCACTGAGTAGAAATAGAATTGGATGGGCAAGAAAGTCAGAGAACAGCTAATACTTCTACAATCTAAATTTCAATGACCGCCATCACAACTAGTTTTTCTATGGCTAAATTATGTACTAGATATTGAAATTGTATTTTCTAAAAATTGTTTTATCTCAGATAAACTGCTACTTCTTCTCGCAAATAATTCAGTTTCAGTGGTATTGCGACTCAAAATCGGCTGTGTTGGGAGGGACAGGCGTGTTGGGAACCTCTCGCGAATATTTATGCGCGGACGTCACTTAAAAATATAATTCGTTTGTACGTGAAGTGCCTACAACCATCCCTCATGGCAATCCAGACTGCTCACCCTGTACATAATATGCATAAGGGAGTACATTTCTTTCTTCATTGATGTACACTTCTCGTTAAGTACTGACGCTCAAGTAATAATGCATCAAATCATAGTCTAAGGTTATTATAAGTGCTGATATTCTTTATAAAAGACGTTGAACCACAATCTACAAATTTTTATGCAATTTATGGAAAAAAGACAATATTACAGCAGCCGATACCATCTAAAACTCTGAAGCAAAATTAGGCTTTACAGCTAAAGATAGTGGCAACACAGTGATACGCTGTTTCGATGTTGTTCTTAATTTCCTTCCCCTATATGAGCATGAGTAATATAACTGTACTAAGATCGTTGCCATAGTTTGCACAAAACTAACAATTCATATCCTGATTCTTAGAATTGTGAATACAATTGCTAACAAATTTGATACTGCAATAAAAATAAGAGAATCCGCCGAAACAGTTACTCCGACACACGGCCTGCTGTGTATAAAATGTTCGTCGTCGGTGTTTCTTGGGCGCTATTCGGAAGAAACAAGCGTCCTAGCAGACGACCGAGTAATCTCTCGATTCTGTCTCCGGCATGTGTGAGGTGAACACGTGCGGGGTGCTTGCGCTCCAGGGTATGTTGCTGCTGCTGTATGTGGTTCCGAATATACCGGTTAACCATCGCGAAAACTAAAGCTGTAATTGAACTTTTTGATGAAAGTCGACGTTTTAATGAGTACCTAATACCAAGTGGAATGTTTTCATGAAGCTCTTCATAGGGCGAAAGTTTAAGGCGCATGGGCCTGCTAACTTTGACTTCTGATAGACCGAAATGTTCCTGTACTGTGCGTTTGTTTCCGTCCGGGTGTCCAGTGAAGTGTGACGCGAAATCGGTTTCATGGGGTTAACGAATTGGTAGCGTGTTTATGTACAAAGGGGTTAGTCCCAAGTTAGGATTGGCCTTGATATGCCGTATTAGAAGCGTTTCGTTCTATGCGTAACCTATTCCAAACGTGATTTTAATCTTTGTGGGAGGGGGGAACGTTTTTGCGCTGCTAAGTGTGCTCTGTGATTCTCCTCGTGTGAGCGATCGCGTGTGCATGGACCACCAGACGGTAGGGGCCACGGAAGCCGAGATTCTGGGTTTCCTGGAATAACTACTCCTAATTTAGAATGGTGAAACGCGTCTACGGAGCATGTAGCGAGGCTCAGTGCGAACTCTCATCCTGGGCTGGTAGTATTCTTGGCTGAATTCCAAGCACGTTTCATGCTGATCATCTCACGCTCGACCATTGTCTGAAACGGAAATTTCCTTTCAGGATCGGTGTCCTTCTCTTCCGTTCCTCATCAAGCAGGCTACGGTACTGAGCTTGTTTAGTTCATGCGAACTTCCGGTACTTCTCGCGGCTGCGAACTAGGTTTTGTACAAAATAAACTGAACCCTTGTGTACAACCTCTTGCTTTGCTGGAGGTTGCCCGCAGCTCTGAGGTGTTCAGTACTTCTTTGGCACGTTTCGTAAAATCGGAAAAAGGTCTGTGAGGGAACTGTAAATCACCTATGCTGAAGCTGTCAATTGACTTGATAAGTTTTAAAAATCGTGGAAATTTTTATACCTGGCACGTCCGTGTGATTAACCATCTCTGCTAAATCCACTTCGGAGCACTTGTACAGCGACAACTCAGTAGTTGGGTGTTCCTTAATCTTGCGCCCTTTAGCCGTTTCTTGAATTCGTGAACGTGAAAGTTCCCCAGAAATCCTTTGTCTCCTTAACTGGCATAATAATACATTGAAATGGGGAAGACAAGTATCCAATAGGCGGGCCATATTTGAGTTCGGGAATTTTTATTAACATGACTTTGGGACGGGAGTTGTAAGTGACCTAAGTTACGATCAGCTTAGGTATTAAAAAGAATACCATTTTGCATAGGTAGAGTCCTTTCTCAGTGCTCATCATAACTTACTAAATTCACCAGAGGTCAAACTTAACTGGAATCTCGCGGGCAGTCTACCACAGCTATCGGCTCGCCTTCGGGACATCTTTACTATCCCCTATGCTTTAAATTTTCGCTCCTTAATTGTTTCATATTAACTAGTCTATTTCTTGCTCGTCATTTTTTGTTTCAAAGCGCAGGGGGTCCAGTGTGGCAACACTTTGTGCTTAGATTCCACGATTTCTACTGTCAATTGATGGTCACTCATCGCTCATAATGAATTATATTTCTTGTGGAATGGTGGACGGAAACTAGGAAATTGACACTCAAATCATTAGCTGAAAGCCCCCAGCTAATTCTTCAACTTCCCTGGTAGACATGATTTTGTGCATACGGCTGAATGAAGAGCTTTTCATGCACCTATGCCTCCATATTTTGATAACCTAGGTGTGCAATGCGAATCTTCTTAGGTCTTCCTAATTTGCTGTATTTTCAAAATATTTAAACTCGGACCAATTTTGGATGAACTTAGTTGGATGTAACGTCCTGCGAGCCATAACGGTCCTGGACGAGACAAGTCAAGGATGCCCGACCATGTGCCTGCGATACTCTATTGGCATTTCTTCGTAAGAGAAAAAATTTCGCCTGAATTCGGAAGCTTATTCATGGGAAGTCGCCTAGCTTCCGTCCCCGGTCCTCGACGGCACCTACGCGAGTGCTTCGTTAAAGCAAATCCTAACGAATTTACAGGGCTGTAAGGGGCAATTTCCTGCTGCAGTTTCGATTGCTCTATTCAGAACCAAGAGATCTGCGAATTTATACCGTGTAAATCGTAGATCTCTTTTTAGAGCATAAGAGTATAGGCCTGGATGAGACTGAAGAGTATATTGTTAGAGGAGTTGTAAAATTTATTTCAGCCACGTATAACTTTACAAGTTGCCATGCAATTCCCCGGGCTGATAGTTTGTAGAAATTGCGGTGCTCCTACTGCACTGTTCATTATTTTAGGGCAAAACGCTTGCTATTGGACAGTAAAGCAAAGGTTGGGGAATTGCAAGCTTGAACCTCGAATCTCGCCATTTCTTTTCAGGTAACAGGCTTTCGTGCGGTCAGACTCTCAACTTATCTGCTGCATTCGGGTTTTCCAAGTGAGTACCGTTATACTAATTCCTTCTCTTGATTGTGTAACGCTGAACGTTAATTCAGTAGGATCAGCAAGATTAGAATCAGACATAAATTCGGTAATGAAAGAATTGGATGCAGTCACTCCTAGACCCTCGGTAAGCCAGAGGCATTACGACGCATGCTAGGATTGATGAGCCTGTTCGTGCTTGACTGCGGAGGTTCAGCAGGGCAATTTTACCTGATTAAGGTTGAGCGAATTTGGATTCTCTTTCGTCCTACTAATACCTTGCATTACTAGCGTTGGAAAAAATGCCGAGCGTTTACTATGTAGAATCTTCTCCCAATACACAATTTCGTTCGTTGGACGAAATTTAAAGTATAAGTGAAGGAAAGCTCAAATCGGAGACTTCTTGAAACAACAAGTTGAATACAACTAGTTAAGAGTAGAATATTTACCATGCATATCGTCTTCGTTCTCATTTGGCGTTGGTACTTCCGTATATGGCCATATACGGAAATCGACAGTTTGAAAGCATGATTTAGAACCGACCAATTTTAAAATGAATGAAGGTGGATATAAATTTATAGAAAGAAATCCCTACTTGGTTAGGCTTAACTTAATTGTAGATATTTAACCCTGGAATAGTAACCTCTGGTTTCTCGCACTTCGTAGTATTGTCTTCCATTGTTTTCAAAAAGATGTACGACAGTCTCTAATGCGTAACCTTGATTTAGTGTAACCATACCAGCGTTAAGACGGGCGGAGAGTTGGCCTGGCTTAGTCTACCGTTTGGCTTGACTGCTTCACTTATCAAGCTTGTTGGTATGATCTGAAGCCTTAGTCATGGCTCTCGATAGTAGAAAATAAACTAAGTAAAATTGAGCTCATTGCAGATGCACTAGTTTCTTGGACTCTGACGAGTTGAGAAATTTTCGACTTGCTCGAAACTTGTTAAAAATGACACAAAGTTTCTTGCCCAAAAATTGGACATCTTTCAATGGGAGGAGCAAGCATTTGATTATGTAGTTACTCTTAGTCCAGTCGAGTCCAATGACAAAGTTGGGTGCTTGAACAAAGCAAGACTAAATGTTGCGTTACAATTATCCCGCGAGATTCCCTCTTGGAACCGCGCATACAGCTTGGAATAAGGTTGAAATAAATGCCCTCCCGTAGAGCTTTCAACTTTGACACGGGTTCGTAAAGTCATGTCAAGACTAGAAAACTATGCTTTTTCGGGCTTGTATGGTACAATATTCTCTTGTACCTCATGGGAAAAGATTCTTGCTAATGTGACGAAATCTGCTTTTGAAAGTGACTAAATTTTGTGGCAGAACTCAGTCCCACGCTTAAGCGTAAATAACATTCATTCTTTACATTGCAGTGGCTGCCTATCGGGACAACGCCTTTGGATATCGTTTCAATGCAAATGCCTCTGAATTCTGCCCAAAATTTCCGTCCTACTTTCAAAGAGACCATCGCGAGTCTTCCGGCAAAAATATAGATAACAGATTTCGGAGTGAAAGTAATTTGAATAACCGACATAAAGTGAGAGCGGATAACCACAGTAGACATGTCGGAGGGCGACCAAGCTCTCCCATGTTTCGTCAGCGGTACCCTCCTCAGCTGAACCAGAACTTCCCTGGTAATATGATGGGTCAGAGAGCTGTTCCTCACATACAACGGTTTGGAATGCAGAGGTTTACTAGTTACGAAAATTACAAATGGAACTACAATAATAACACGAGGCCTCCCAATACTGGCTTGCCAACACCAAAGCCTGCAGCTCCGCCTATGGTCTTCCCTCGGTTCTCATCCAACTTGGACCACACCCTCAACTTGCATGTCAATGCGCTTGACACTTCGAACATGTCTGATGTTGAAAAATGGCAAGAAATATCCTTCTTGTGTAAGCAGCTTGTCGGGGAGCAGCGAGAACCCACAACGCCCACACCGCCGGCACCAGCCCAGCTCTACAGGAACTTCCACCGGGCACGAACTGGAGGGCAGCTTAACCACGATCCCTGCTTGACAAATCAGTCGAGCGAATATTTCTTGAATAAATCCCTTTTCAGGGGTATAAATGGACTCCCTACTCCAGAAAAACCTCAATTACTTCAAACCTTGCCGAGGGAAACCATCATCACTCAAGACAGACAAACCCAAAGTAGTAGTCACCAAAGCTTGGAACAATCCATTGATAAAGCTTTGAAAGATCCTCTGGAAGACGCCTCTGAAGTGTTCATGGACTTGAAGGCGGTGATTGTCCACTTCATAGGATGCGACTCGAAGTCAAAGGAAGCTGAAAAAGACTTCTCCCTCATTTGCAAAGATGGTGAAGTTAAAGCAAATCGCGAAGTTCTGTGTACAACAAGCAGTTTTTTCTTCAAGAACATTGTTCCATCTTCAGTTTCACTGGACTTGCCATACCTGGAAGCCCATTCAATGAAATTAGTAGTGTCATTAGTCTCCTTAGGCAGAGTAGCAATCCTTCACAAGAGATTGCAGGCGTTCATGAAACTTATCTCATATTTGAGCATAAAAGGAGTTTTTTCGTCGGAAGATGAACCTACTAGTCCTGATGCATCTGAATATCCTACGAACAACTCGTCTGGTGAGGTCGACGAGCTTTGTCATAATGCTGTAGACGTCCAGCAACCTCCTGGACTTGTACCCAAAGTTAGATGCTTAGAGTGCAAGAACGTTTTTTTGAAGTCCATGTTCAACTTGCATTATCGCGAGTATCACGTTATGCTGAAAGAGAAAGAGAGATGCTGCAACGAATCCTTTGCGACTCGCTATGCTCTAGTAAATCATAAAAAAACGTCCTGCTTAGCCTTGGGTAGCCGCCAAGCCGGGCATTCGGACATTTCTGAGATAAGTATGAATCTGAATATGGAAAGACCGGACATAAATACGCACTCCACTCCAATATGAACAAGTGGAACAGATCTTGATGTTCGATATCGAACTTGAATAATAGACAAGCATCTTGATCGACGCACAAACGAATTTGTAAATGTTTTGGGTTATTTTTAGTGAACAATATATTAACGGAATTGTTTATTTCTTAAATTGACCTCAAGTGATTTATCTAACTTGCTCCTCCCACTGAATGAAACAGAGCTGTTTTAGTCGACTAGTTCGGAAATCAAAAGTGCAAATGTTCAGTTCATTAGAATAAAACATGGCACGCTTCTCTCAGGTTATGGTCCGAATACAAGTGTCTATGCTTGAAACCTTTTCTTGGAAAAATTTATACAGCAAGAATCCCATGTTTGAATTCTTTTAAAAATTCAATCGAAGTAGTTATCTTTGATCATTGAACCTTCAATAAAGGAAACTTTTTATTCGAACTTTAAATTCCTTATAAATATTAAGTTCGAATTTTAGCTCATTGACTTGCGAGCATCTAATTAGTAAATATTAAATTTCCTGTAGTTTGAACGTATTTTCATCAGAAATGTAACACTTGATGATGCCAATTAATTTGATTGGCAATCTCTACTTGGATAATTAATGTGTCAATCGGTGTCCTTTAAAGCATACTCCGATTTTGGTAGTCTTGTATGTGCAAATGAAGCGTAGAAAATGAGTAGCTACTGCAGCTTAGAACGAATTTGTTTCAATTTTGAAGCTCGATTAAATATCGTCCTTTGTACTGCTGCACAAGCTAACTAAACTCAATAAAAAAATGTATATGGATGGAACTTTTAAATCGAATTTAGCATCGTATTTAGATGAACGTTGAGTTGAACTACGTCGTATTTAGTTGAACTACGAGCAAACTTTCAAATCCTTTCAGTAGACTTGCTGTTATCACTGCTCCAGAATAAAATTCACGTTGATAGATTTTAAGTTAAAACCAGGCGACGGCAATCTGCCGAAATGACAACGTAGCACGGAAAGAGGCACCCGCAGACCTACTGACAATAAAGTTATGGCTGCAGCAGTGCAGGGGTATGCGCTGCGGTCATGAAATAAAGCATGGCGGTGAGGGAGGCTAATCACGGTAGCGCAACTGGAATAATTCTCGATAACTAATACGTTTTGTGTGGTCGCCCTCCAAAGTAATTGTAGAGACTCCCGCTGTTTGTAGTAATGAACTGCTCGATGTTTCACCTTCAGAATTGGAAGATAATTAGTCATTCGTTAAGGATAAGCCAGTTCAGTGTTTTTCGATCTTTGTTGCTCTGAATAACTGAGGCATGTTATTTATACCCATGTTTTTCACTGAAAGGCTTCCATAGTTGATTTTTTTGAGGGATTTCGAAACTCGTTTGAGCGTAAATAGCTGGGAGGGATCGAACTCTTGAAGCTACTACAGACATTGATCCTCGGTATGAAGTAATGAATGAAGTTTCTGCCTTCGAATCGAACAATTTCGTTGAACTGTTAAAGGGCCAACGTCCTGTTTGGTGACCATTGAATCTGACGAATCTGAAATGGAGAATCTTCATTTCCCGAAGAGTTCCAGCATATCGAAGTGATGTGAATCGGTTGATATTCAAACAAAGGAAGAACATCCCAGTGAGTGAAGGGCTACTGAGATCAGAACAGCGTACAGAAATGGATTTTCGTATAGGTTCCCGTGAACGTGACGGTTTATTTCAGCCTCTTCCGGGAAATGCTATTAAACAAGGGGAGCAACGTTACGCTAGGTAATAGATGTAATTAAGTAAAACGTTGGAAGTCCCGAAAGGTCATGATACGATTGGATATCATGATGCGTGATTTTGGATGCCCATGATGCAAGGTTATGTCAAAGAACTGAGTTTGATTTATTTTCTCGTCTGTGGAATTATTTGTGCTCGTTTTTTGACTTCGCATTTGTCTATTCTTTTGGTGTTCATGTAAACTTTCTGAACAACCGGCTTTGATTTATTCTCACGAGTTCTAAGTGCAATTTGTTCAACACGCTCAAAAAAGGCTTGGATTTAGTTCTTTTAACTGGTCTCGTTAAATGGGGTCACGACTTCGGAAGTTTTAGATTATAGAAGAGAAATCGTGGTACGAACTTATTCATTTCATATTGAATGTGTAAATTTAGATTCAGCATCTTCGGAGGCTTGGTTGAATCGGATTCGGGTCAGGAATATTCCAGATGGTGAAGTTTTTGAACAACATTTCGGTTTATATTGTCTTGACAGGTAACAACCGCTCGAATCACATTCAACATGAGCGGCCAGAAGACCATCTTGAAACCTTGCGATCGTCCTACGTACGCATCCATTTTGCTCGGTCCTGAAAAATTCGAAGAAGTCAGCAAGGGCGACACGAAACCCTTTTCTATGCGCCAGACTCCTCAAATTCGTCAGGTGCTCGGGGAAAAATTGTTAGAGACGGAGAATACGCGCAAATCTGACCTGAACAACAACAACAACAACTGCAGCCAAAAACTCACCAAAGATGAGTTGCAGCACTCGGTTGGGAATGAAATCCTACGCCGTTCGTCGAACGCTGCCGTGAGCAACAGATCAAAGCATGAACAAATGAGTGACCTGCACAGCGTCTCCCTCAAGGAGCCTAGCCCGAACAACACCGCCGCGAACGAATCCAGGGATTCAATCTCGCTGAAGAGTAAGAGAAGTCCTGTTGATTACCCTGGGAAGCGATTAAAGTTGGATCAAGGAAGCGAAGGGACACGGAAGAAGCAATCGAACGAATATTCTCCCGTCGACGAAAGAGTGGAGAAAGAGACATCGGTGATAGACAATGACGGCTGGCAAACTCGTAAAAGCAATTCGAGGAGAACTAGAAATGAAAATAAAGCCCCACAATCGTACCGCCAGCAAAATTTACAGCCTGCAAGGTAGGTACCGTTTTAATTTGGGTTCGTAAACTTTTGCACCTGATGAACCGTGAGTATGACACAAAGTAGCCATGTATCAAACTGACTTAGTAACCGGTAGTTTCCCTTCTCAAGTACAGTGTCTATACTTGTGAGCAATTGTGGTAAAGCACCAGTTTAGAGTTTCAGAATATTGGGAAGCGTGGAGAAAAGTTTTGATACACTAATTCCCACGTAGTGTTCCCGTTCCTGACGCCTGTGTTTAAGTAATCCCGAGCCTATGTTGGGAGTGTACATATCGGGAAGACTGAAGTTGGTCCTCGTTAGCGTGCGTTTTGGCGTTAGCACGTCTCAGCCATAGCGCAAAGTTTCCGTCTGCGGTATCAAAAACGCTAGGCGGAAGAGGCTGTGTTAGTTTGATCCGTCTATGGGGAAGGCCCCGGCTTGGCAACTTCCATCTTACTTGGATAGCCAACGTTCTGTGCTACCGCCAGTCTTCGGGTATCGGCTTTTTTAGCTTGGCTAAAGAAAACTTCTGTTGAAGTACACGTCACTAGTAAATTAGTCTTAGGCGAACATCAAGCATGAATTCGAACATGGTGTGTGCCTGTACGTATACATAGCCGATAATTTACGTTACCATTGATATCAAAGCGAAACCTCGAAAGCAACACGAGGTATCTTAGCTGAACTCTCCATCGCTCAATCGATAGATAAGAACTTGGACCGCAGTTCTTCGCACACGTAAAATTTCACGTCAAATATTGTCGCGTAGTAAATGAAAGATTTTAACAAACTTTCCTATCCTGTCAACTTTCTTCCTAATCTAACCTATCATGCACAAGGAACAAACAGGGATTTCATGAAAACTTTAAAATTTGTGCATTTTACCTTGTCTAGGTTAAGTTAGATGATCGCGTGTACCGTATATGGTGTGCGTTGCGGTCAAGTTTCAAAAATAGCACTCTGAATTATACACTCGCAGATATTCTGGCTGAAAACTTAATCGATGATTGACTGCGCAGTGAACGATTTTCCTATTCATCTTCAGAGTTGGCTTTCGATATTTCTACCCATCCTGCTGTGCGATACAAAGCCTCCCTTACTACAGGCTACACTTCGAGGAACTCAGCCCTCACGATTGGGTTGTGGAAATTTGAGGTTATCGCCTTCCTACACGAAATAGGCAGGGACTCGCAAAATAGCCCCTAAAGCGAGGGAGAAGAGAAAAGTTTCCGAGGGTATGGGATATAGAGTCCGTGTACATTTTCATTCGTGGACCAGATATTCCCTTCGTGAATTGAAATTTTCAGGGTGTATGTGGGGTGGGGCGTCACGCGTGGTGAGCATACTATCCTCAAGTTTCCTGCATAAAGTAATTTCGAAACAGAATTTTGTCGGGCTCTATACCGCTAAAACATCTGGCTACATATAGTCGAACTGGCTTGACTGGGCTTTAAACATATTGAAAGTCGTGCACGGCAGTGTCGTTTTCGTACACTTGCAGGCGACGTAATTGCTACAGAGAGCCATCTGCGAAGTTAACTCTGCAGACACTAGAGGATTTCAATCCAAAGAGGGCTACGTATGCATCTGTCTCGGCTCAAATTTCGTTTGGCATCGTACTTTATATACACGTTTTCTACCTCAGGACGGTGGCGACTTGTGTAGGGAGCGTGGGCAATCAACGTCCCCTTAACATAGTTTGTTGAACGTGACGAAAATTAGGATTTCTTCTTAATTTTAAGAGTGAACAGCGTAGTTTAGGTTTTAGAGGACAATTTAATTAGAGTTTGAAGAATCTTGAAGCTATAATCACTTGTCCAATTTTTAAAATGTAATAGAACTTTTCATATTCGCCGCTTTGTAGCAGTTAAGAAAGGTAGACTTTATCCTCGCTGAGTACAGACGACCGAGCTACGCAGTGTCGTCACAGGCGAACAGCAGCACCAAATTTTTGGATTAGGATGTTGAAACTAGGCAGAAAAGAGCACTTTTGTGAGGTCATGAAGCCATCCATTTATGCTCTCATCTCGTGAGCAAACCCATATTTGTGTTGGCCCAACACTTCACTGGCCAAATATTTGGCCTCGTAGCAATCAGCGCTTCGCTTGTGGAACGAAACAATTTACTTGCCTTGGTTCTAAATTCTTAGCGTTTTCTCCAAGACTAGTTCGTGCATGCCATTACGTACACATAAACGACAGTTAGCGCAATATGTTTTTCATTTATAAAACAATTCGGTTCTTCTAGGGTTAACCTTTTTTTTTTTGTTCAGAGGTGGTTATCAGGGATCTCGGTCAAGCGGTTCAAATCTAGGCCTCAAGGATGCACCGAAATTCAGTCCCTGGAACAGAGGGGGTCGAGCCGAAGGCCGCAGGTCAACGGTATTTTACCCCACGAATCGCGGAGGCAACCGTCAGGGAAGAGGGCAAGGCTCTGCGTCATCTTTCGGACGGCCCACTACTGAACGTAGTTATTCGGCGACAGACAGGATGACTGAAAAAAGCAAATATCGTTCAGACAAAACCGACTCTCCCTTGAACTCGTTTAACTCGGTTCCGATGTCACTCAGCGGGGAGAAAATGAGGGAGAAACGACTTGATGTTCCAACTCCAACAATCACTGCTGCGGCAACGATCATTCGAAGACCTGATTTGACGCCTCCTCCCCCACCATCATGTGGAGTCTTCTCGTACAGAGATGTGCTTGCTAAAGGTTTGAAGCCTCCCCCTGCTCCTGCAACGTACAGTAGAGGTTCTACTCCGTTCTCGGCTCCTTGCACCTCGGCACAATCTGAGGCTTCCTTTTGTACCTCGCCCTCTTCCTCTCAAACTCGGTCTTTTTCAGCTCAAGCAACATGTACCGCTTCAATGTCAGCTCTCTCTTCCCCTTCTACTTCTGTTCCTCTTCTTTCTCAATCGGTTAGCTCTGCTGAAGCTGCTCACTGCACTTCAATTTCTGCTACTTCATGCTCGGCTCTAGCTGCTCCACTTTCTTTTTCTCGCCCTTCTTCAATGTCGCCTGTTCCTGCACCCGACAAAGCTTCCTTTTCAGATTCTCTTCGTAACTCTTCACCAATGAGTGAAAAGAGGAACACTGTTAAGCCTGAGGTTTCGGAATATTGCAGTAAACCTGGGCATGCTCGCCTCTTAACCAGTCAAAGTTCAACAACGGATGACGATCAGGTGGCTCGCAACTGTAAGGGTTCATTTGAGATCTCATACCCAGGAGAAATCTTGGAGCCCTCCAAAATGCAAGAAAGCATGAATGTTGAATGTATTACATTGCTGCATCAGAGAATATTTGAAAAAGGTAAAATGGTGAATAAGGACCTTTCGAAGGAAGGACATCTTGCCGATATCTTGAGGGAGAAAGAAAAGGAGTCCGTAATTGAAAAAGCTACCAAAGTTGATACTGAATCGCAAAAGCATCCAAGAGCCTCAGAGAAACTAGAGAATACGGAGAAGACGGGTAAGGAAGACGGGATTAAAACTGAAAAGTCGCCAGGGAAGCTTGAGAATGAAGTAGACTTCAAAATTAAGGAAGCTGCAAAAATTTCTTACTCCGCCGCTGTGAAAAAATCGACAAGTTCTGACGGAAGTCCTAAAAGCTCTCCGAAAATCTTGACATCAGAAGCGAAAGAGGGGCAGATTTTATCAGCAGAAAATGAAGGTTTTTATGTAGAAGAGAAACTTTCATCTACTCCTGAAAATAACGTTTCTGCAAGAGAAGCATCATGGAGTCGCTCAGATAACTCCACTGAGAAGGCAGATTCCACGTATAAATTGAACTCGTCCCGTGCAGACAACCTCCTTTTGACATCAGAAAGTGTGGCGGGAGGTGCTAGCAATTCTTCAAGTGGCCATCCAAGTCCTCAGAAAGTAGTGAATCTGATAGTTGACCTCGATGTGAATGTCGAAACGGAAACTCAACGCGAAAGCAAACTATCTGTCCCTCCTCCTACCCCAACAGAAGAATCTGTCAACGACCCAGATTGGCGAGGCAATGCTTCAATGGGGTCTTTGGCTGTGATTTCATCTGTAGCCAAAGAACTCGAAAGCCAGTCGACCAAACTATGGTTGCGAAGTGACGATTCTACTTTCACTAAGAACTCTGATTTGGAGGAATCTCATTTGAGCGCAGATACAAGAGGAATAAGTAGCTTTTCAAAGGCCACGCAATCGTCAAGTGACCCTCAAACGATTAATGACATAAGTGTAGAAGATGCTGAACCTCAAAGTGCAACGGATTACTGTACTCGAACAAAGAAATCAGAGACAGCAGGCGAGTCCACTGATCTGCCCGGATCAGATTCCTCTAAAAGCGAAGGAAATGTATGCAGCGCTGAGCAACTCGGTGATTCGTTCCCAGGACCGAGCTCCCAAGTGGGCATTCCATTGGTAATAAAGAGTGTGGGAAAGAAGGAAGTGTTTTTCCCTGATATAGCTCAGAGCTGGGATTCGAGCAATCAAAATTCGGACTCAGAAACTGTTTTACCTCAAAGGAGTAAGCAGTTTCGTGCACGAAACGAGGGTGATAGAATGTCACTGGTCGAAAATTCCCCAGATAAACTCCATAAGAACGGTAGCCGTAGCGAATTCAAGTACGATGAGGACCCTGCGGAGTCGGAACGTGTTCAAGAAACATCTGCAACAAATAGTTCTTCGTCGTGGATGTTGACGAACATGGAAGCAAGTTCAGGTTCTTACTCCAGTATGGCAACTTCCAACTTAGCACGAGATGAGAAGAGTGCAGAGATAGTCCAAAGTCCAAGAGCGACAGTGTCTTCAAAAATATGGACAGAAGAAAGTAATGAATTTGGTCTTCCAAGAACAAATATTTTAAGTGCAGAGAAGAATCAAAAATTGCCGCTAGAAATACTGCTGAATAGTCAGACTAGTTCTAGTGTATTAAAGCAAACAGAGTTCTACACCCACTGCAGTCCCACCAAACAGTTGAACAAGTTTACAGCTTCTTCGGTCATAGAATCCCTTCCTTCTCACGTAGTTACCAAGAGCGTCACGTGTCATTCTAGTACACACAACTTCGATTCTTTTCCGAAGTTACCTTCAGTTTCGTCGCGGCAATCTGACTTCGGTGTTAATTTAACGACTGTATCAAAAACTATTGCTGACGCTTCATCAGCTTCAGAATCAACGACTCTGGCTTCAGAGATTGTCCGCAGCACTGCTTCAGCGGCAGGTGCGCCCTCCGAGCAGCTACCACAGAACCAACCTTCCTACCAGCCTCCGCAAACATCGTCTGCTACTGCCTCGACGGTAAGTCGCTGCATCTCTTCCAATATCATAGTTTTCTAACTTGAATTTCTAGCATGAATGAGCCGATCATTAGCTCTGGGAATGCGGCTACTCGAAAATTGCTCGCTTGGTAGGCTGGTGCTCACCAGCGTAGAAACTCCCTAAATGCAAGGTTGCTCTGCTGGCTCGACGAAAATTGGAGTTAACCTATCGCTCTCTGTCGGTACTAAAGGCTGAAAATATAACACAATATGTTTCATTGTCGCCTGTGAAGTTTCAGGACTCGTTAATCAAGGTGTAGAACAATGAGTCGGTTAATTTCCTGACCCGCAATACCAGGCTGTAGTTCCTCGACTCAGTGATGTGGACCCAGTTTTCTGTGAGGTGGACTCGGTCGCTTGTGGGTGGGCAGCTGAAACCCCAGGGGCTCAGCTGCTACTCGACAAACGTTGATATTGCACAGACTGATAATTAACAAAAACGCTGACGACTTCACTGACTTGCACCTTATATTGAAGAAACCCGAAACCCTAACACGAAAAAATGGTGCATACCGAGAATTCCTGCCGAGATAGCTACTATAGTAGCTGTAGGGGTAAAATAAGGAATATAACGATTCGGAGGTTGGATTCGCCATACTTTCTCGTCTGACCACATGTAATTTATGGCATTGGGAGTCCTGGGTTAGGCTAGCCGATTCACTGTCGCACGAGTTAATTATTGGTAATTGCCAGTTTCCTAAATACCTGGTAATATCCATTATCTCTATAAAAACGTTACTTTTATCTAATGCTTGTATTGTGTTTCTAACGGGTATTTAGGCGATTCTGAAATAGCACGAGTTTGCTTGGATTAACGTGTAGAATAATAAGCTAGGAATGTAATCTGCGAACGACCGGCTACGCCGTTGAGCAAATGTGTACTCTAAATCGAAGGATTAAAATTCTCTACATCGCATTGTATAGTTAACAAGTCCGTGCTATCTGCTCAGGAGGATTCAGTCCTTAAAAGACGCAAAAAGCAGACTTCAAAAATCTACCCGCACAGAGCGTTTCCAGTGTTCAATGAACTACCAAACATTCCTGTAGAGAAACTGAAAATCAATGAAATAAAAATATCATTGCCGTTACATGCACGAGACACGTAGGTATCGATTTGAATATTGTCCCTGTGTAAAGGCTCGAAAGATGCGGTAGCCAAATTAGTCAATTAGATTTTTTTTGAAACGATATACTCCCGGAATTTAGTATAGCCTTCCATAGATTTCAAATAAAACGGGTGATGAAAAATCCAATTCGAAAGATACAGAACCAGTCGCCATGATCATTATTGAAAACAATGGTGTCGGATTTATGAAAATCTGTGCTCTAAGATGATCTAATACGTCCATAAAATGTCAAGAAAACGATATACGCCTAATATGAAATCGATAAGTGAAAAATTCCACAGCAAAAACTTCCAACGACGATTCACGACTTCGCAAGTGACCGATATTCGTGGGTCTCCGGCCCATGCTTGAAGATTTAGATTCCAAAATAGGTCCGCTGGGGAACGCTCTGAATCGAAAACAAGAAATTTGAACTTTCAAAATGTGATCCACAAATGTGATCTCATTGTCGAGATGAAAATAACATTTCTAAGCCCACCAATTTGCCACCCCTAAGAAGGGGGCAGAGGATAGTCTATGGGGATATTAGGGGAAGGTGAGTGAAGTGTGATCCTGAGCCATCACCTTGGCCAAGGGACACAGTCCGGTTCCCTCGGCTTTAGAAACATCTTCGTGACTTTTGCCTTCCATTCAGTTTAACTCTTTTTACATGGTCATACTTTCTTCTCGGAATATTCTTTCATCCTTTTCCTTTTAACTTGCAGTTTCTATGCGCAGGGAATTTTAAACGTAGTAATTTGTGCATAGATTCCCGGTTTTGAAGTCTCGGGGAAGGGTTCCTTTTAGCTCTTCAGCTAACATTTCATGAAGGCAAGAGCTTCAACCTACTTGACAATCTGATGCACAGATTACCACGTTTAAAATTCGGTACGTTTGTTCTGGAATCCCTTGATATCTGGAAACGGAACGTAGGATGGAGGTCCGTTCCTGTGAACCGTCGTGAAGCGGACATGTGGGTCCATTATATACCTGTTTCAAAGACTTAATTTGTCAAATTCTGCTTACATCATAGTTTTCATGAAATTTTATGTACGAATTCGAACTTCATTTCAGAGACTTAAAATGGATTTTTACACATCCGGACTCGTTCTTTTGAGCGTTGTTGCGGTGTCTTAAAAGTTCTTTTTATCCCTTAAATTTGGCTATGGATTTGGCTATGGATTCCCAAGCTTCATTATCTAACCACAATCTCGCGTCTTTCATACCTTGCGTCTCGCAGTCAAATCATGGAAAATGTCCTGTTATAACAGGTTCCTCCTTTCCGCCAATATCTCCAGAGCTTAGCGTGGAGTTTCGAAATAGGTGGAGTAAGATGTACCTGCTTTTCATTTAATCTTTTGAAGCTTCTTGCATCGGTAGTATTTTTCAATTAAACTTGCTCTCTAATTACTTTTAGTTCCTAGCGGTCCTGGAGATCCTTCCACTAAATATCGATCATATCAAACATATCGTGCTATCAAAATCGCGTCATTAATCCCAATTCGTACGGCAAATTTGTCATTTCTAATGACGCTCCTCGCATTCGAATTTTTCGTTTAGAATATCTCGTTTCATAAAATGAAGGTTGTATCTGTTCGCGGGTGAGCGTATACTTGTCAATGAAGAAATAGCTTACAACCGAGCATTTATTCCTATTCCGTATTTGAATTTTACAAATTTTGGCCAAGTTGAATAAATATTAAAGTATATTTCATATATTTTTCCACTCGTGAGCGGGGCAAAGTTGTCCCTATAGGACAACTCCCATCTGCTCGCTTGACGACCTCGGCGACCTGCGATCCGGAGGTCAAGCTTAGAGTTCAGTTTCTGAAAGCGCAAAACGAACTCTTGGCATTGTAGGAATTTCCCGTTTCTCTACTACAGCCCTAGACTGCAAAATAAATGAGTTTGTACCTAAAAATTATAAGCATTTATTCGAGAATGAGCAAAATCCTGTAAGCTTGGTCAATTCTTAGCTAGAGCTGGAGTATTATCGTATTCAAAAATAGGAACCAATTTTTCAGTGTTCCGAAAACTTGGTTCAAAGTCTTGAAAAATCGGCTAATTACAACACTGCTAAATTTCTCCATTTGCCCAGCCAATTCTGGAACAGTTCAGCTAACAACTTCACAAAGTGCAATTTTTTCCACCTTTTTGCCTTTTCACCTTCTCATCTTGCATATTTCCCGGAATGAAAGAAAGAAAACTGTCCGTTCCGCTGCTAACATGATCACGATTTTTCAAAAAATTTTCCTGTATACGAGCGTGAAGTTGCTTCTCTCAACCTTTCGAAGTTGAAATTTGAAATTTTAAAAACCGCTTAATTAGCACTGGTCGGGCTTAAATGGGAAGCACCAAATTTCCCAGAGAAAAATTCCTAGCATAGCAGAATAGAGTAGAAATCGACTCGGTGGAGGAAAAAACGCCCGAGTAGATGCCGATTTTAGCTTTACAGCTTTTCCCTTTTTAGAACCTCGACCTGGCCTTGAATGATCATGAAAGCGCCCGCATCCAAAAATAGTTGATTGCGAAGTCATTTTTCTAATGCAGCATATTTCTTAAGCATATATCACTTCTGCATATGCTTATTCTCTGAAATTTGAAGTCTTCCAGTGGAATACAAAATGACATGACCTCGTCAGGACACCAGAATGTTGAAAGTTATAGTAGGGTATAGGGTGGCTTGGTTTGCGATCTTGTGCTCTGGACACTAGTGTCCCCTAGGGTACACTGTAATCTCGGCTGTAGTTAAGCATGCGAAACTCAAAGCTTCCGTGCGTATTTCACTTCTTTCAATTCCTAGACCTCTTCTGGTGGTTATTTTTTCTTTTTTAGTTTGCTATTTCTACGCGCAGAGAATCTCGTGCACGAATATGCCCATGCATAATTCCCAGTTCTCTAATCAGCTCCAAATGGTCCTTTCTATTCGCTCTCTTGAGGTCGCATTCTGTGTGCCTGGAGAGCTATAAACTATTAAAAATAATCGATCTTGACCGTGCAAAAACTCTGAATCATTACTTAGAAGGAAAAATTGTGAATGTTCTGCATCACCTTTCCATGAGCGTCCTAAGCACTCATCACCTCAACCATCATTAGATTGTGCTGTGGGTTTTAAACGCTCTAGAGTTCACGATGGTCGGTCCCAAGATGACTTTCATGTGTGTAAGATAACAGGAATTTAGGATTCTGAAATATTAAATGTAGAATTCACACCTGGTATGAAGAGCTAATATATTTCATGCAAGTTTTGTACCATCGGAAGTCGTATCAGACTTTTACCATTGAAATAGAAGTTTGGATCAAGCATAAAGTGAATGGTTTTTCTGCCGCGTTAAGTTTATCAACTCGGATGAGCCTCAGGGTTAGGGGTAAATACAGACTTGAAGTAAACATTTACTTCATGAAAAACCTGCATATTGACCCTTAAACATTACAAAGAGAAGCAAATGTTGAAATAGACTCGAAATGGCCTCCATGGTTTTTCCAATAACTGCGTCAAATCTGCGCTGTAAATCCTCAGCTGCGACACGAATCATTTCCTGTGGAATTTCTTTCCCAAGCTCGGGGTAGCGAGGTCTTAAAATTCTTGAAATTGAGTCCGGTGTAAAGATTTCTCGTGAAGTATACTTGTACTGTATAAAAATGGGTTGTATTAAAATTCGGTGAACAGGGTGCCCACATCTTTCGTCCAGAGCCTGTGATGACTTCAACACCAGACATGTGTGATATCTGCAGTAAGAGCTGTCGCATCATCTTGTTGAAAAATCCAAAGTAGATTCTCGGTAAATTATTCGCCGGAAAGTCTTCTAATCGGTTGACTTGTATCCTTTAGGCCACCACAACGTAATGAGTCGATTGTTCTGCGTGATGCATTTCAATTGTGGTTCGATGTTCCAAAGTTAATGATACATATTTATTCAAAGGGCATGCATTTTGGATTGAGTTACGAGCTGTTGATTTGAAAAATGATTAGAAAGTGCATTTGCATGGTAATTGTGTAAAACCTAGGTCTCGAATTTACGCCTCCCCATATACGTAGTGCATTTCGAAGCAGTGCCCACCCCCGTCCATCAAGGGGCAGTCTCCGCACAATACTCGCTTGGCTTGAAGGAGGACCAGCAGCTTGAAGCTACCATACCCACCTGATCTGATGAGCAGGAATGAAGGGACCCTGAACTGGTAGATGATTCCGAGGAAGTCGGAACACGACAGATGAGAGCTGACAAATGTCGAAGTTAGCTTTGCTGAGAATTGAGTGAAGAATCACTGCTTCTCATGGAGAACCAGAAAGCTGAAGTGTTCATGCGTTTCTTATAAGCCCTTCATGTTCCGGCTCGAATCGTCCCGGACCTGTACTTGTACTTCTCGCTCTCAAGGTCGAATCATTCAATCTCGTATTTCTTCGATACAAATTCTGTTCTAAGCAAATATCTCGTCTTCAGCGCCTCTCCTATGGCTCATCAGTTGCCCCTTTTTACTCAGTTGTGCGAATAAATAGAAATGGGCCGTGACTCGCTACGCTTTTTCAACGCATAAATTTTATTCTTGCTTCCTAAAGATTTCTCAGACTGTGGGCTCATGAAATAACCTGGTTACTAAAATGCTGCTTCTCTGTTTCCAGATGAATGTGCCGGCCCGTTCAGAAACGGAGTACCTCAACATGCAGCGAATGACTTCGGTAAACATGCCTCCGCATCTCAATTACATACAGTCTCACCCACCGCCTCCTTCTCTCCAATACCATAGCCCGTACGACCCTCATTGGTCTCGAAATTTCCCACTGGAAATGAATCAATCTGAGTGGCTTAACGTTAACAGATATACAAACCCAGATCGCGACTTCAGTCGTCCTCCACCATTGCATTCAATTCATCCCGTTCCTCAACCAATGAACTACTTCAATTACCCATCACCAATGCAAGCTCAAAAAGATGGAATCTTCCCTAGTTATAACTATCCTCCTTCACCTTTTCAACCAACTGGATACAGATTTCAAACCTTGCCCCCATTTGTTCAGCGTCCTCCTCCTCCTTTGCCATCTCAGTTCAACTCAGGTTTGTTCGGCAGACCTTATGATAACCGCAGTGGCTTACCTCACCGTTTTTCTCCTGAATACCGCTCGCAGAATAATTACTCGTTCTCGCAAAAACAGTACAACGATGGAGATCGCATGCGAGTGGCACCCCAAGTACATTCTCACTACCGAGACGACGTGAGCAGCAACGCGGTTCCCGCCTATAAAGCCACGGGCACAACTACGCAGCCTGATAATAGATTCAACTCGAGAGACCAGCGCAGTGGCAATCGTTCAATTCAGCCTCATCACCCACAAGATCCTACGCTGGGCGACTTCCTTCCAAGACAGTTGGAGAACTACAGAGGGGACAAAATGACGCAGGACTTCGGGCTCTCGCATTCGTGGAAGAAATCTTACGATAAGAAGAGCTTTGGTAATGGAAGGAAGAATTACAAATCTGAACAAAAAGATGAACACTACCTGCAGGTGGGAAACGCAGAAACTGTTAGAGATCAAGAACAGCCAGGGGACTTGCGTCGCAAGAATCAGTACAAAGGTCCAACAAATAATGACGAATTGTCTAAGCATGCAAATAAGCCGTCGGTAGATGCTAAAAACAATTTCCAGCAAGCAGACGTAGCGAAAGCGCGAGCAGAAAGAGATTTATATGGAAGTGGTGCCACGAGCTACCAAGAGAAGTGCCCCTTCCCTCCGTACCAGCAGAACAGTGATGTCTACCTCAACCACTTGATGCCAACCATGATGCCTCCCGTTGAATTGAACTTCAACGCGATCACTTCTCCCTACATTGACGTAAATAACGACATTTCTGGAGAAAAGCAGGCTTCTCCTGCGATTGTGGCAGATTATTCAACATCTAATGTAGAGAAGGTAGACTACGAGGAACAAACAGGTCCAGTAAACTCTTTGGCATGCGACAATATTCAAGATTTTTGCACTGGAGGCTGGAAGTACTACAATGACGCAATTTCATCGCCTTCTGGCTTGCGTATTCACCAGAGTACTTACGTCCCTTACGTCAACCCGTGCAGTGCTGTGCCTCCTGCGTACCTGGCAACAGACGTCAGGGCAAGGGTGCAGTGGCTCGGATTCGCCAAGGCTCACGAAGCCTACACGGCAAGGATAAACTCGCAAAGATCTCTACGAATGGACGTGACGGTTGTCTGCAGCAAGGGCAGCGCGGTGTGTTGTAACAGCGACATTCTTGGAACATGCAGCAGTTATTTTTACGAACGGCTCGTAGGTCGCACGGAAGAGTATATTACGATATTTGTGAATATTCCTTCGAAGATAATGAAGCACTTTTTGCAGATGATGTCTTGTGGAGAAGCATTTGTTCCTATGAATGATGTCAATGACGTCATCATGCGGGCGCCCGTGTATCTGAACTTGAATCCTTAGGGCAAGGAAGTCGAATTCCAAATGAGTCCGTAAAAGAAAAGAAAATTCAAATGAAGACAATTTCTTATTGTAGGGCGAGTGGAGGCTTGCAAGGGATACAAATTATGTTAGAAGCATCACGTTAAGTTTGTCAGTATTTTTTTTGAAGATTTTATTAATGTGTTTATCGTGTGCAATAGCGAGGTAAATTGAAAACTTCTCAAATAAATAACATGCCGTCTCTCTTCATGAACTCTTGTACGAGAAAATTCTGAGGTATGCTTTTTACGTCGCTGATCATGAAGGCAAAAAACTGCGAAGCTTAGGTGAAAAATATTTCTATTGAATAGAAAATGCTTCATGAAACTGCTACTTTTCGTAGCCGAGGTATCAGTTTTTTTGTTGAACTTGCGTTTACGTAGATTAGTTCTTTGCTGTTCCGCTTCTTATTACGCTAAAATTGCCGCTTGGCATATGTTAATTTCGTCCTAACTCGTTGATAATCCAAAATTCTGAGTGATGAATATTGACACGCCTGAGCAGCTGTCACATTGCTTTCTTGTACTGTCGCTGTGTATTGGTTAATAAATTTGATGAATTTGTTCCTCGGTATATTTCTGAAATTTCCTATTGCCTTGACCAGGGTAAAAATTGTTGGTTTTTCATTTTTCTGCCGTTAAAATTCTAAATTGTCATGTTTGAATTTGACAACGCCTGAAAACTTTCCAAGGATTCTAACGTTACCACAGAGCTGGCATTCCATCGCAACCGTACTGTATCGGTTAAGGGTCGTGTATTGACGCCAGTTGTGTCTGCTAAGGAAACATTAGATCTTTTAGAGGGTGTTAGGGGCGACTGCATCAAGGACACCGGAATTAATAATCACAGCCTATGAGAACTTAACACTTTTGAGTGATAGAACTTTCTCGCCAGGCACACACCGTTATACATCGTCCTTTAAAAACTTCATTTCCAACACTTTTAAACGTGGGGTTTTCAATGCCATAAAACTACTGGTGTGGTGAGGAATGCGTGGTTTAAGTTAACTTTTCCAAGGGAAGTACTCCGTGGTCACGTGAAAAGCTTTGCTGAGCAGAGGCTTGAACCCTGGTTCTCCAGGCAATGAGGCCATCACGCTAACCACCACACTAAGGATCAATAGCCAGACAATAGGGCTAGAGTGTCTCAGCCATGATCATAGCTATATTCGGCTTCTTGGAATGGTACCCTGGCGTGAGTTCTGAATGCCACGCTTTCTCGTATAGGAAGGTTTCTGGAAATCCCGCGGTGTCAGAAACGAGTTCACTTTTGGTGACTGTCTATTAACAGCCGTGGTTTGAGCAGGAATGATGCTTCGACGTGCAGAATGCTACGCGTTCCTTGTGTTAGGAGCCCGACGCTATTGGGTGTTGACTATAGGAAGCGGATGCCGAAAAATATCAATCTCTCGGTGCCTGGTTGCACGGGGAAACCGATTTGATAATTCACGCGTGCGAAGCAAGAAATGGCATTTCAAAGCCAGTGGCCAAGTCGCGTCCATTTGAGAAAGTATTAAAATTTTGCCATCTCTGTTGTCGCTCCAAAGAACAGACATTTCTATCGTGTCAGAATTCCCTATAGCCTCTGCCGAACACAAGTTCTGTCACCTGAGCGTGTGGCACAATTTCTCCTATTATTACTGGACGAAAAATATTGCTTTGAGAAGTCTCCATTCAAAGATATAACAATATTTTGGTTGTTGTAATAAAAACAGAATTTGCATAGAATTGACATGCTGTTGTTCAGCCTACCGGTGCAGTTCTCGGAGTGCGATTCCCGAATTCCCGTTTGCAATTCCCGAACTCCCCACCCGATTACAGAGGCTGCTCGCACGCAATCAAGCAGCCCTACAAACGGTCGAGTCTGGACTCGAGAGCAAGGAAATAAGCCTTGATGCTCTGTGCCAAGTTATTTACGGTTAGGACGTTATTTCTGGAACATACTTCGATTACTATGAAGAGAAGAGCAAGGGAGGCTTCTCTCAAATTTATCGTGAGAAAATTATCACCGTAGAGGAGATGCAAAACATAGAAAGTGAACGTTTCGGCCGTATAAGCCGTTATCAAAACCTGAAATAGATTTTGAAAAGTACGCAAATATGGGATTGAAACGTTCAGTTAACAGTCATTGAGAGAGTAAGCCAACTGTAAAGGAAACGAGGTCCGAGCATCGTTTGAAACGAGTTTATCCTGTAAAACGACAGGATTTCTAAATGGCGGAGCTCTATAGAACCCGGTGTCGAGGTAATTACGGTAAAATCGTCCAAGCGCACTGGAAGACCACATTTTTCTGCATAAGTGTAAATAGCGGAATGAGTGAGAGTTGCGAGAAATTAGTATGGAAATTTACATATAAGATCCTTTTCCTAAAGCAGATGTGAGAGATTAAAAACTCGTTCCCTTAACGCATTTCATGGAAACGTTTATCGAAGAGCTAAAACCTATGAGGTTCGGCTGAAAATTCAGCTGACCTTGTTGGTTTGAGTATTTTGATAAATCCTACTCGTTCGTCCTAAATCGTGCATTTTATGTACGCTACCGATGTTCAACCCTCAGCTGGCGTAGGATAGGCAATAAGGTTAAGGTTGTCCAGCGTATGCGATGGAGACCTACGGGAGCACCGTTAGATTACCTCGCCTATACAGTGCCTGGACACTAGTATTTTTATCATAATTCTTTTTTTGATGTATCTCTAAAATTTCAACCTCTGGATTGGGGGTGAAGAATACAGATAATTCAAATATTTTTACTGAAACCTTAAAACTGTACCGAACTTTAATTTACCACCAGAAAATCAACATAGCATAAAAAGTAAAGCACCACTGTGTTTGGATGAAACTGACATGGTGAATCCCAGTTTATTGCGCTATTAGAGTATTTTCATAAATTTTACAAAGCTTTCAGAAAGTTTCGAAGTACATGAAATGTTGAACTATGATAGCATAATCATTACCTCGCGAGATTTCGTTGAAGATGGATAGTCGGTAAATACCATCCCGATGGTCAGTGAAACGTGCTCGAAGCTATTCGAGAGTAAATAGTTGGACTTCGTAATGAAGGATTAACCAATAGCTAAATTGCTAAACGCCTGTTAGGGTAATGGTTTGGAAGGATCGCGAGACTGGAGGCAATCTCCAATCGGCCGGGAGTCGGAGCCTGCTCAAGGTATGCACGGCCCCTCTGGACGCTAGGTGCTGCGTCAGGTGATCAACCAGCCCATGACAACCAATACATACCTACAGGAAGAAGGGCAGTTACGAGTTCGTCAGTCAAAAAACAGTTACTTGAGAATTACACCGAAGTGGCCTACATGTCTTCCCTCTACTCATAACTCATGTTACAGTAAAACATGTGGAGAACGATTTAACTTTGGCCAAGGACCTTCTTGACAAAAATAAATTTTGGGATCGGTTTGTATGGGCCGATGACAGAAAAATTCAACTTTGTGGCCAAAACTACGCTCGTCATGGTTAGAGGGAAATAGTGACTGCTTATGATCCCAAGAACAACATCCCTACCGTCAAGAACGGAGATGGTAACATCATGTTGTTGGGCTGTTATAACGTCCATGTTGTAGAGGCACTCTACATCATTGATGGAAAAATTGATTGTTCCATCTATATGCAGATACTGAAACAGGAACTCTTTTTAAACGCATGAAAATTTTACGGCTGGGCAAAGGGTAGCTGTTGGCAAGTAGTAGTAGAAGTGGTGGTGGTGATAGCAGCGCTTTAGTAACTCAAACTATCTCGCACCGAAAAAGTAGGGACCATTTAGTAAGGGTGTAGGAGAACGAGGAATCTATGCACAAGGTGTGTTCCCACACAAGATCCCCTGCGCATAGAAACAGCAAGTTAAGGAGGAGGAAGAAAAGACAAATAAGAAATGGCGAAGAAGGAAGGAAAAAGGAAAGAAGCAAGTGGGCACAAAAGATAGTCCCGAGGGCCTATCTAAAACTCTGGTAGCCTAACAGTGCTCCCCTGGGGATGCTAATCCTCATAGCAGAGAATAGACAAACCTAACTAACCTGACCCTATTGCCTATGGCCTATCCTATGCCCCCTGAGGGGAGCTGTTGGTAAGACAATGGCCCCGAAACATACGGCAAAATAACAAACGATTTGTGAATGAGAAAATAATGGTCCTTCTATGGTTTTGCCAATCGCCTCAAATCAATCTCATTGAAATTTTGTGAAGAATATTCAAAACCGCTGTTTAGAAAAGAAGCTCAAAGAACCTTGCTGTTTTATAAATCATCTACGTGAAAGAATAGAAAAAGATACCATTAGCAAAGTGTCAAAAGTTAGTTTCGACCTCAATAATCAATAGTTATCACCATTAAAAGTCCCGTAGCTAAATACCAAAGACTTGTTTCTAGTTTAGCCTAATACTTCTGCCCGTATATTTTTTTCTTTGTTAAATTTCATAGTATTCAGTAAATTTGTTCAATTCTGCTGATATATTCTTGTAAATATATGTTTCTTGAACTACCCATACTTTTTACTCCAAGCCAGAGCTCGAAATTTTCAAACTGCATCAAAAATAGAGTTGTGCAATTACTTGTATCCAGGTACTGCAGTTAAGCTTCAGAGACTTATCTTTCGAACCCACTTTACCTTCCTCAATTTTCCCACCTTCTTCTCAATCTTGGTTCTTCCGCTACATAATTAACACTTGGCCTCCTGAGTGGGTCATATATGGTACACGCGATCATCTAACCTAATCAAATGTAACCAAAGCACTATGATGTATAAATACAAATTTTCGAGTTTTTGTCAAATTTGTGTTCATCAATNAGAGATATTTGTCGGCATGTAATTTTACCTTTGTGGAGAATCGTAATCAAAGTGTTAACATGCTGTTTCCATGTGTAGGAGATCCTGGTGTGGGAACACACCTTGCACATTGATTCCCAGTTTTCTAGTCCACTGGTCCCTCCTCGTTCGATGCGTCATAGTCGGATGCCCTAACGCGCGCAAGCTCCCCGACCAGGCTGAGGGCACTAGGCCTCGTCTTGAAATTGATGTATTAAAGACAGTATCATGCAAGCAGATGTATTCGTTGTGAGGCATAAATGCCGATGAATCAATTTTGTACCCTTATCCTAAAGATATTTTTAATCTTGCTTTAGAGAGAGAAAATTGTTCTTTGCATAGTTTTGGTCGTACCAAGTTGGGGAATTTTGTGAAACCCCCTTTTACTAAACTTTATCGTTTGCCGAATGACCCGAAGGGTTTTTTTTAAAGACTGGGTAAAATAATATTCTCTGAATCAAAATGCCAAATTGTCAAATATTGTACGTGCGCATTAAAGCTCTGTTACGTTTCGCGAGCGCGATACCCATTGCAATTAGGATCTGGTCGACTGCAGGGCTCGGGAGCTGAACAAGACGAGCGCACTCAGAGTATTGCAGTCCTTTCGAACGGTGGCGCGCAGGGCTGTCCGACGTCCTCTAGAGAAAAGCGGCCGCAGAGCTCGCAGAATCGCTGCAAATGAAGTGATTCTGATTGGAATAAAGTTTCTTCAGAACTCTTAATCTGTTTGAAGAAAAATAAGCTCCACGTTTCTATGACATTAATTAAAGAAAGTCGAAAATATTCTACTGATACCTTACGGCTCGGTGAAGATATGAAATCACCTCTTATGAGCTACATTTTAGATACATTTTTTAGAAAGGATATTGGGTCTCCCTCGGCAAAGTGGTCGATATCGACCTCTGGGGGTCGAGGACAGAACTCAAGTGGTCGATAAATTTATGGGGACGGAAGGAGGTCGATTAAGGAAAATAAAAAGAATCAATTAGACTTTTCAAGAACTTGGATACAATACATTTTTTATTGAAAAATTTGAAATTCAGTCCAATTTCAATCTACGGGTAAAAAAGATGGCCATCCCCTGTTTTAGATTTACAATCAGAGCCAAAACGCGACATAATTGGATGGTTTGAAGGGAAATTCAGCATTTTGGGGAATGAGACAAGTAACCCATACCCATTGTAATCGATGAAGTCGAAAAATGAAACTATGTAAGAGCTGAAGACCCCTTGGAGGGCGTAGGATAGATAGGCCATAGGTAATAAGGTTATGTTCGTTTACTTTGTCTACCATATGCTATGGGGAGTGGCGTCTCCAGAAGGGGGGGGAGACTCTTAGGTTATCTGAGCTATAGAAAGGCCTTCAGGACTTCTATCTTTCGTGGCCACCTTGCTTCTTTCCATTATCATGCCTTCTTCACTTATTATTCATATTTTCTTCCTCTCCTTTTTTAAGCTGCTGTTTCTATCAGCAGGGAATCGTTGGAACACACCTTGTACATAGATTCCCCGTTCTCATAAGTCCATATCAAATGGTCCCTTCTCTATCGAAGCGAGATAGTCTTAGTTATAGAAGTGCTACTATTCTTACTACTACTACTATTAAGGTAGTTCACTTAAAATGCAATAAAACTACATCATGGGCCACTTTCGCCTTGAAATCAAGCATAAAATGTAAACAAGCGCTACCATATGCACAATTCATTTATTCGTTTAGTCTAAGATGTTTCTTTTAAAAAAATCCTCAGACTATTACCGTGGGCCACTCTGTAAATGAAGGATTGAAGCCTGTTTTTAGTCAATACAGGCTCAGTACTGCTGACAATAAGTGGAATAACTTTTAGCTTTCTTTATGGTAGGCATGATTACTGACTTCCTGTAGCTATGTTTAATGAAAGTAAATAAAAATATAATTACAGAATGATTCATGTTTTCCGACATAGCTTTGAAACTTCACCCAAACTAATGTGTCGCTTGTGTGTCTCTTCTCATCCATTGCTGACTTGCCTATGCTTGTTAGAGACATGTATCGGCGATATCGCTCTGCACATACATAGTTAGATGGTAAGTACTGTATCCTATAAATCATTTGTTCTTTTTCTTTCCCTCAATTGTTGATAGACTATCAACATAAATATTCCGCCTCTTGAATACACTTTCTGATGTCGTAAAAAGTTCAGAACGCAACGATGGATTTCATGCAACCTAATCATGGAGTTTCTATGAATAAATATTTTTAATTAAGGTTATGCATCATGCCCCATTGAACATTTACTAAACCTAGCTTTGAAAACAAATTCATGAAATGGTGATAACATTCACACAAACCTTACTTTTAATTTTTCTTTGTAATCATATTTACACATATAATACAAACCTCAACTCAAAGAAAGGAAATAAAAGCTGTCTTTAGTCTGTCGGTTTTCAGCTGTGGATAAAATTCAACTCCCTCATGACGCGTCGTGATTCCTTTTTCGAAGGCATAAAAATTTACACACAAAAAGCTTGAATTTCCGGATCAGAGAGAGGAAGGCCCTAGCCAGATCTCAATTTTTTGTCGTTGAATAACATAAGAAGAACCGAGCGCGCCTGTTCTGCGTGTGATGCAGGTGTGTGCCGCAGCTCGAGCATTGCGCGCCGTCGTCAAATGTAGGAATTTTTCGAGAGAATGACGGTGTTTTTCTTGAGCCTGCTCACGGAGACTTTGCTAATAAAAGCATCTTGAGGTGCTTCCCAAAAGGATATTGGGTCTCCCTCTAGAAAAAGGTTCATATTTCAAAATAACAAAAAAGTCTCGGCACCAACACCCGTCACAGCAGCCTCGTCAAATAACACCAGGCTTCAAAGGCGCGGACTTCAGGAGGATGCACTCGGAGCGGCGCTCGTGGAACATTTCGCCAGCGGCTGTTTGTAGACAGCGTCTCGCCTCGGAGCTGTTTTATCTGCATTAGCAAACCTGCAGACCTTATTTCAGGCAGACTCGATGCTATCCCTTCGCTGGATATTTTATTTTGTACTTCTAGATGAGAGACAAATTTGTATGCACCGCACTTTCATACGTGTCCTGGAACCCTCGTTCTTTTCACCGGAGATTTTTTCGTGCAAGAAGTCGAAATGAAGGCTCGGACACCCTCCTCATGAACTTTGTTAGTCAGGCGAATCAAGCAAGAAAATCTGATAACATTGCATGAGGAATTGCACGTACTGTATTTAGGAAGACAGAAGTGAATGGTAACATCGCATGACGAATTGCACGTACTGGATGTAAGAAGACAATAGTGAATGGTAACATTGCATGAGGAATTGCACGTACTGTGTGTAGGAAGACAGAAGTGAATAAGTTCTTCGTTAAAAATTCTCGTGCCGATGGAATTGCATACCTGCGCTGCGATAGCAGGTTCCTTTGAAATGTGTACCTGAAATGACAGTGTGAACCATTACTCATATTTGACACGATATATTATCCCGTTAAAGAGTAGGAATGAAAGCATACCGCAAACTTTGAGAAAGAAATGTCCTCTATTTTTTTTTTAAACAAGTCTTCTAAAGTTAGTCTAGAGAAATAAGCGCTCCCCATTCAATTAGATAGTTTTTGAGGTCAGTGATTGAGAAATGTTGATGAAATGTTACATGAATTTCGTCAGACAAACAAGTTTCAATGAAATACTAGCAAGCAAACATTGCGTAGTCCAATCCTCCCGAAGTGCGTCGGCGTGAGTCCCATCTCATCTTTTCCCGTCGGCAGTGATTTCCTCATTTCCTTCCCAGCGCTAAGACCCGAAGCCCCCCTGGCCCAATGATCAATTTAAAATAATCTGCAAAGTTTTGCTCTGACGGCCTTGTAGTTATCGTCAGGTGTTCCCAAAAAATCCTGACGAATCTGAACCCAAACTGGAAGCAAGCAAAAAGAAAAACAACTATTGTTCTGGCTCCTCTAAGGGCTGTTTGCGTGCGTTAGGGGCAAAATGCGGAAGGGAATCGGAAGGCTTACAAGAATATCCCTGGGAATGACTAGTGATTTTGGAGAGCGATCCACTTTGTGTAGTTCGAGGCGATCTCGTAAAACTTAGAGGCAGCGTACCACTCCAGCGGGCTATGGCCCAGTTTTTCTCAAGAGCGCTCTGTAAATATGAAACGAAATGTCGGAACGAAGTGATTGGCAATCCAAAGTAAATATGATTCTGAAAAGAATTGCATTTTCCTTAAAGAAAATCGGCTAGAAGGGATGATGAATTAGTAGCCGAGATACGAAGTTGAATAATTGGCTTATGAATTTCATAGCGAAGCCCAAAAATGAATTCGTCAGACAAACCTTACTATAATTTCATTACAAACCGAATGATATCTAAATGTCTTATAACAAGACACTGCTTACTGCAGCCAGTTGGCGGTTATGCATGCTTCAATAGAATCATCACTTCGCTTACAATTCCTGTAGTTAAATGACGTGTGAAGTCTTCACGCCACCATTCCAAACTGGTCCGAATTAAAAGAAATCTATTTATCCCTTCATAGTAATTAGAGTGTAGTATCACTCTCATTGAAGTAGGCAACCCTCGTGAGCGTCCTTTTGGAATTCCGCGACCGGTCTTCGCTTGAATATTGGTGCTTAGCTCACCTCCGTCTCTCCTCCGTAAGCCAAAGTTCGAAAAAGTTCATAAGAAGCCGCAGAAATTGGTGGTCGTTCTTGCACCGCAGGCACATAAGGATGCCAGTTTGACTCTTATATTTCTTTACGTAGGTTTTAAGCGTGCCATGTTCATGTAACCATGACACTGATGCGAAAGGGTCACCTCATGCAGTATGTTATGACTAACAAGTAAGTTTCAGTTCGTGAAGAAGTAAATACAGTAAAGTGCGTTAAGATACAGTGGGTCAAATAAGTATTCGTAACGTCATGAAA
>VOMN01133968.1:0-14856 GCA_014899125.1 Orchestia grillus | reverse complement strand
AGACCTGCAGGAGGCATGAGCGCGGATGTATGTTTTAGACCTGCAGGAGGTATGCGGGTGGATGTATGTTTTAGACCTGCAGGAGGCATGAGCGAGGATGTATGTTTTAGAGCTGCTGGAGCAAATATATATACACTCTCTGCCAGGAAGAGCCTTTGAGAAAACAGTGTTTTTAGGCGTATTTTAGTTGGATATTATTCCTGATTTCATGGTGTATGTTGAAAAAACCGTTGTAGAAAACTGCAGAAGAGAATTGGAAAAGAGATGTAGTGTTGTCACTTCGCGGCCTCAGCCTTCCACGGACTGGACAACTCCCCAGTTTGTGGTGAACGAATAACACGTTGAGGAGAACCTGTATTAATTCCAATACGTTTTGCTGTTAGGTGTTCAATGCCTTACAACTACTGGCGTAGTGAGGGATGTGAAGAATGTGTAGTTTAAACTTCCTTCTCTAAGGGAAGTACTCCCTGGTAACGTGAAAATGCCTCCCTGAGCCGAGACTCGAACCCGGGTCCTTTCGATTACGAGGCCATCACGCTACCGCTACCCCATGGAGCCCATAGGAGTTCACGAAGGATGCAAAAGATACTTCGCTCTCATGAAAACAAATCAAAAGAAGACTACTTTTAATTGTCCGCAGGCACAACGCATCTGCATAAAGTTGACCCTCAGAATCACTATTAAAGAATACTAATTTCAGTTCAATCAGCCAAATGTTGAGCTAAATTCCCACGATCGCGTCTAAAGGCGTTCTCAAAATCCCACAAACCTTGAATTTGCCCATCAAATACTTAACAGATGAGAAACAAAGCTGTGATAAGAGTTTCATGTCGAGCACTCGGAGTTCGGTCGGAGCTGTTCGAGGTGCCCAATGTTCTCGGAGCTACTGTCAGATCGCGGCCAGTGACAGCAGGACGTTAACTGAGACCTGCACCTCGATGCTTCCAAGCAGTCAACGCAGACACGTGGCAACTGATGGTCTAACTGGGAAATTAATTTCTGTCTTAGCGGCTAAATATTTCTTCGATGACCACTTCGAATGAGTGGTTCTAAGTTGTCTTCGTTTAAAAAACCTCATTGCAAAACATTAATCAAAAGAAGTTATACATATATATAAATGGATGAGGATTGACTTTTGAAGTCAAAAAATTGATTTTGGAATGAGTCTTTCATTCTCTTAGCATTTTTTATGACACATTCTGTTGCAAATTTGCTATTTCCATAGAAAAACAAGTACAGCTCCAAGTGTGCTAAATGGGAGTTGGCTAAACAGTTTTTGAGAAAAAAGGCCGTCAGATAGTTTAACACATTGACTGCGATACGACCCACCGGTGGGTCGTTTTGCCCCTAGGAAAATAATATCATCGCAGCCAACGTGTTAAATAAGCAAAGGACTATTCCTAACTTCAAACATAGAATCTTCGGTCCCCCCTGAAATCGAACAAAGAGTATTATCGTCAGACTTCGAAAAGAATTTCACGATTGTACTCTCCTTGAAGCCTATTAGTTGCAAACTCTCTGGGGTGTGACGTCCAGCAAGCTCACGTAGATATAGCGTGACATCCTCTTCACTTGAAAAGCCTCTAGCAGGGGACCGATAGACCTAAAAATATTCGCAGTCAACTTCGACAGTCACAGAGCCTTTTGGAGCGCAGAAACAAGTCCTCATATCGTAAAATGTACTGAAATTTGTCTTAACTGTGACGGCAAGTTTAATTAACTCCTTTTACGCGCGGAGACGAGTCCTCGTGCAGAAAAATGCTCTGCAATGCAACTTCCGTTCCTAAGTTCACGCTGTATCAATGCTGCTGCTCCGCACGCCACGGCTCGTTTGGTGGCGCGGAGAATTCTGTCGGGAATTGTCTCCGTTGTCAGCGCTGATCTGCCCGATACGAACCAAGAAACGTGAAATGATGCGGTGTTTCCAGTACTTCACTCGCCTCCGCCATTATTTCGTGTACCTCTACCACTATTTCGCGCACCTTCGCCATTATTTCGGGCACCTCTACCGCTATTTCGTACATCTTCGCCATTATTTCATGCGCCTTCGTTATTGGTTCGCGCACCTTCGCCATTATTTCGTGCGCCTTCGTTTTTAGTTCGTGCACCTTCGCCATTATTCGCAAACGGACCCATGCAGAGGCTGTGGACACTCTGCGGCTTTCGGCCGCCAGAAGCGTCTTCGAACTTCAAAACAAATCCCCTGTCAAGCTTATGAATTTTTAGCTCACGTTTCCTACTAGTGGGAAGGTACCTTTGTATTTGGAAATAAATTTGATGTAATATCCCACGTTTGTCTGAAATATCTTCGAGCTGTAGTGAAAGTACTCATTCATCGGTATTCATTTTACAGTTTTCTGTATTGATTTACAGATTTTACAAAACCTCGAAATGCGAGTATATTATCTACAGTCATTAAGAATAAGAGAGCCAGGCTTTTTCCGTAAATAACTAACTTTGTAAGGAAAGCTCAGTAGTAAAGAATCACAGAAGGATCGTCTTCAATAGCAGGATAGCGATGAGTTCGACCATATCACGGCATGGCGAGAGCACATTTAAGAGCAATTTTAGCTCAGGCTATGCTCAATTATTTATCACAATGCACTAGCATCACCGAACAAACCTAGGGAATAAGTTTGCTTTTGTCAGGGTCTTAAAAGATTTTCTAAATGCATTGTTCACCGACGGGACTGCTTTATTCTTAACAAGTTTTTTACTCCAGTTTCCACTTTCTATTCTTAAACAACAGGATACTTGAAATAAAAACCTGCTTTTGGCAGAATGAATTTGTTATTGTAGAACCATCCAGCGTGGAACAATTAATGAAGACTTACAATGTATTATCCAAACGTCCGCCATCCCTTGACCCATTTTCTAGCATTAAAATTCTATTTCACAATCGATAATGATTTTAATATTCATCGAACTAAAATACCTTCATTAAACTAATTCAGAGTGAGCATCAGTGAGAAAACAAAGTTATTTATGTATGCCTGGAAAAGAACTTAGCCATTGACATCTCGGAGCAGCATAAGTATCTGCTATGCCCAGCTGTCTATTACAGAATGTAGCACTAAAGTTCTGAGCAAAAAAGTTCAATTTCAAGGAAATAAATATTTCTTGGAGAAAAACTCGACTGGCCTTGAGATACGAGTACCGAAAATGTTTTCTATAAACTCACCGTGCACAGCCGTGTAGAAGTGCGCCAAAAAATTGCACTATTTTGGCTGCGGAAGAGAAGTCCCTTGTAAATTTTGAAGGCATTGATGAATTATTTAGTGGCGCCAATGCCCCATAAAAGGCGGAAGTGAGTTGATTATCAGATTCTGTCAGTTAGACCCGTCAGACACGTTGCCAATGAATTTTTTTTATCAGTCAATTTATGCAAGTCGGGCCCCAGATTTAGCAAGGCTATAAAGAAAATCGAGCAGGGAAGTTTGAATATCTTGCTGTTAATATAATCTTGTCTTTAAATAACTGCATCTTCATGTTTGAAGAGCGGTTCACCGTTCGTCCATTGATTTTTTGAACTTCCAATTGATTTGCGTGATCAATACACCGATTTCAACTTCATCGACCCATTTACGGGGATCAATTTTTCACACTGAGTCGCCCCATCCTCAAGCGTTTCAGGACGACGAGCGCTTGAAGTTTTTTTTCGCTTCAGGTACAAGTGTTGTACTAATGAAACAAAACTTCACCAGCAGACTCCCAGCAACCCCCGCGTGAGAATGTTTTATAACTGATTTAAAGTAATAAAAGAAGGATTGAAAAAAATAATTAGTGCATTTGGTGTGATTTCTAACTCACTTTTAGTAATTATTCATACTCAGTTTTATTTCCGGTACTGCTGCTACTAAACGCACTCTATCAAAATATTTTCATTGCCGACCAGTCATAATTTCCCAGAAAGGAACATTTCCCTTGAGCAACTTCGCTATTATTATCCTGCGCGACGGAATCTTTCTCTCGACAGCTATCCAGTTATTCTGCAACACAATGGAAATATTTTCTTGGCAACTCCCCACTTATTATCCCTCACGATATGTACAATCTTTCCCTTAAGAGCCTCCAATTATTATCCCGTATGATAGAATTTTTCTCTTGGCAGTTCCTCTATTCCTATTCTTTACAATGGAAACTTCCCCTTGACAAGTCTGCACTCATTATGTTGGCAGAGCGAGATGAAATCTGTGATCTCGACTACTCTCGCGTCACCTTCTGCACGAAGTCCTCATCCTTCTTCCCTGAGCGACGAAATGCGTAACATATTCTTCAAAAGAGGTACCCATCGCGAAAGCCTTTAGCTCTGGCAGCTCATTTGTGGCAAAATGAAATAAAAATTGCTGGAAAATAGGGCGGAAAATATTTGCTGTACGGCCCCGAGTGGTGTTTGATGTAGGGCTTTGTAACTTCATAACAGGCATTTCATCTAAGCTCTCGAGTTCCTCTTGATGAGGAGATCTTGGAAACAAAAGCCCGAAAAAGTCTTCCCTACAAACTGCACGAATTGTCCTCAGTGTGTGCTAGTCCTTAATTGCTCTCCGCGTAAAGCCAAAATGCCATAAGGAGCTCAAAAATGTCCGGGGAGTCTTAGGAGGAGCTTAAAATATAAAGTCGTATAGTAATATACGACGCTTTAATAGAACTGTAGAGGTGTTTGCCCTTAGGATTACGTGCCGAACTCAAAATTTAGGATCCTCTCATTTACAAGAACACGAGAGTTTGAACGAGAAATGGAAACTGAAGCGCATAGTACTTTAATAAGATCTCGTAATTGAGTGGTAATCAAGCTGAGCATTGATTTGGCGGTCGTGTAACTAGGCTTAGTGTTGATGGCTTCCACGCTCGAGGCAACGATTGCACTTCGCTGACGGAAGACTTTGTTCGTCCGGGGTATTTAAGGCAGTTGTGGAATTCATAAAATTTTATCACAGATTTACTTCCACGTATAGTGTAGAACTGTTCGAAATAATGAGGAATATTTCTTAGAAGACAACAAGCCGTGTTATTAATGACGTATCAGCAAAAATCATCACAATACGAGCGAAAAAATCATCACTGATACTCTTCGTCTTGAATGAAATTCGTGCTGTAAATTTTCTCTGTAACAAGAATCATGAATTTCCTGCGACCACGCGCTGGCTTTCGTCCCTGTAATCATTACATATACAGCGCCTTCCGTTTCCTTTAATACATACAGCAAGATACTCAAAAGAATACTTCGAATTTTTTGTTCACTAAAGACAAAGCCCCACTGAAACGGGATTGTTCTTCAAAAATTAAGTTTTTAGCAGGATTGCCGTCGCTTTCCCTCGCACTTCATCCTTATTAAGTGAATAGTTTATGCAACATAACCAAAAATCCTTGCTATATCCTTCAGTAGCCGGATTTTGATCTGTTCATGGGAAGGCATTTACCATTTTATTATCGCCTAAGGTGTGTAAAGAAAAACAGGGGTAAATCACGAAGATTAATTATCACGAAGCAAATTCTGGCCGTAATGCCATTGGCTTCCGAGTACCCTCATGAATGATGCTTCCAATACTGCCCCCGAGAGTGTTCGGGTGGGCATTACTCCTATTCTTTGTACTTCATGCGTCAAAGCAGCGCTTCCCTAAATCATCCCTTAGAGTGCCAGAAATATGGCATTCAAAACTGCTGAGGAGCTATTTCTATAATTTAATATCGATTCAGTTTGTCATATGAATCACACTTCAAACATGATCGAGCTGCCCGCCTCTATCGTAAGCTCTCGACCTTGCCGTCTTGCGAAGCAATATATTCCAATAATTAACCCGATTTGAGGCTCAAAGAAATGATCACGTGTGTTGCCAAATCGATATCATCTACCTTAAATATTTACCAATTTTAAGTACAATAACAAAGAGTAGACAACGTCTATAAATCTTATTAAAGTTCAGGTTTCGGCAGCCCTATACTACAGCAGTAAATGTTCTACAGTACTTTATTTTGTTAGTACGCGCATGCCCGCAGCCCTTACGTATCAGCGAACGTTTTCTCACAGGGATCCAATGAACTGAGTCTCACGCATCATTGCGTGATGCGTTACCGATTTTTTGCACAGACTTCGGAGCTAGTGAAGTACACCTCGCCCTTCATGCGGAAGTGTCTAATGAGGCCTTCGAAATATCTCCCGAACTTTGTAAAGAAGTTACGGAACTTAAAAGCCCACAGCAACTTTGGACCACCGTACTAAGTTTTGCCCGAAGCCCTTAAGTGCGTGGGGCTGCCGTGGGCAATAAGAAATCGGCCGTATTCACTTCGTGTTGCCATTGATCAAGGCTTTATTTTCGACCTTATGAATTTTACGAGCACGAGCTTGGAATAAAAACAGACAACATTAATTTTCAGTTGCGGTGAAAGGGAATAAAATTAGAGGCTCTGACTAACATCATCAGCCGTAAGTCCATCATCGATCTAGAGTGTTATCATTAACTGGCTCTAAAAGCATTAGTCGAGAATAGAATACGGATGTAAAATACAGTCACTATTTCATATTAAAATCAGTTATCGAAAGTGAATTCAGCAATTTCTAATATGATAAGCTGCAAAAATTAGGAATAAACATTAGTTCGAAAATATTCAAGCGAAAATGTACATTGAAGAAATTTCAATTGCTGAACACAATGTAATTAATCAACAGTAGATTACTTTCTTTAAGCGGGTTTCAAAGAGGCAGGTTCGAGCCCTCAAAGAGTTTCGAAGTCATCCAAAATAGACATGTCAGACGGCAACCGTATACAAACTTAATTCATATAAATTAGGATTAATACCCTGATAGCAAACTTAGTGACTGAAATACGTTGCAACTTACCAGAACTAAATTATTAGAGGCGTGGTATCACTGTTGGGAAAAATTGCTAAAACTCAAATCAAATGCAACATTTGCTATCACTGTAAAGTTTAGAAATTTAAAAATGTGTACGCTGAAGGACATTCGTGAGCATCACGATTTTCTCCCATTTTTTATAACGAAATTAGAAGCTTAAAAAATCTGAAGTTTAGGGAATTAATGATCCATAATTATGAAAGGTGGCTTTTCAAGCAAAGGGGTGAATAAGGTAAAGCTTGACAGCAAATGAGAGTATGAAAAACTTGTAAATTATTTGAAATAATGACGCTAGATTTAATCTGTACATTCCTATACATGTTCCGGATTGAATCGAGGAGTCGCCGTACGGAAATCCTCAATTATGAAGGAAGGGAATAAAAACTCGCTCCGAACTTCAGTGAAAAAATTGGCTTAGCCTTCGAGCTCATCTGGCTCGAAGAAAGAACTTGAAAGCTCAGAAAATTTTACTTGGAAGTTGGAATGAATATTAAATTACTCAAATTATACTTGACACATATGTCCTCCTCTGCCACTTGTGCGTGGCAGTTTTGCATCTCGCTTCGAACATCTTATTTAAACGTCTCGCTTTTGCACCTCACATAAGCGTCCCACTCCGCCATTTCACTTGCACGCCTCGCAGCAGCGTCCGATTTCCACCTCTCAGTTTCCCGTCCTACTTCTGCGTCTCTCAAGGGAGCCCCATTTTTGCGTCCCATTTCTCAGCCTCGCTGCCAACTCCACTCCAATGTCTCGCTATCGCTTACCGCCTTTAAATTTCAATGTACGGCTCAGTACTACTTCCATATATTACTTCAAAGTCTTACTTCCGTGTCCCCCTTGCGTGCTCAACCTCATGATCTGTAGATGTGAAGCTTGTATCCTCTACTCTCTGACAATTTACGCAATGCACCGAGTCCAAAAATATATCAAATATCAAGTGCAAAATTTAAAACTCTGCTTCAAATTGAGTGAGCAGCCTCGAAGCCTTGGCGAGAAAAGTATGTTAGTTTTCAGTAAAGAAAACAGAAACAGGAAAAGACGCGGAACTATAATTTAGTATACCCGAGCTGGGTGACGCTGACAAGGGTCTCCTATCGTTCTCAAGCGCGCTGCCGCCGAGGTCTCGATCTCGATATGCCAGTCGCGCGACGTACTGCGCATGGAACTGGATAAATGACTATCGGAGAATGCATGACAAATTTTCAAGAATATTCCCAGTTTCATGCGCTGAACTGAACCTTCGGGCCGGCTGTTGGAGTTGGTTTTCAATGGTGGTGCTAGTTTATATATAGTGAGTGGTGCGACTCGGTCGGTACTGCAGAGGCGGTGCAAAGTTTAACCTTTCCTGATCGTTTCTAGAAATCTGTACCAAAGAAGCTTGCTATAGGCGTAAAGATATTGCTCTCCCCTAGAAAAAAATTTACTTACGAGGTTTCATTGAGCCTCATCAATTTTCAGAAATTTCAGCTCCTCTCATTCTGAAAACTTCAAGGATAAATTTTCTTATTACATCAGGATATCTTCACTAAAGCGAATACATTTTGCTGGCACAAAGGTATACATTGGCTGAGAAAAATCAGCAAATTCTTGGAAAACTTATCTTAGAAAAACAGAAAATTCTAGGAACACTTCGCTCAAAGAATCAGAAACTTGAAGATGCGCTGTAACTTCCGTACCATGGCACAGACGCAGGCTGTGGGAGCGAGTACCCGTCGGTGAGGCCATCGGACGCCGCCCGAGCTACTCGCATAATCTCCGAACTTTTCCTCGGTGAGATGAGCCCGAAAGATCAATGAACTCCTACAAGCAAGAAGAAAATTTCAGAACGGCACAAAATTAAAAATCCGAGGCTCAGGTATTCTCGCAGGTGCTGCGAAGGAAAAATTACTGAAGTGTGTGCTCCTTACGGGCGGCAAAACTCGTAATGCAAAGTTTTCTTGCAGCGACGAGGAATAATCAACATAAATTTGAATAATACCGCTTAGGATGAGGGTTTGCAGCATCCTGCATTGGAACGCTCTTCTTAAAACCTACCTAAGAACGGCAAAACTTCAAAGGCGTACTGCAAGTCATTTTTCTACAGCGTACTGCTAGTCATTTCTCTAAGGCGTACTGCTAGTCATTTTTCTAAGGCGTACTGCTAGTCATTATTCTAAGGCGTACTGCTAGTCATTTTTTTACGGCGTACTGCTTGTCATTTTTCTTAGGCGTACTGCTAGACATTTTTCTAAGTTTCATCTGGCGAGCTTACCATTAAATGTGTTCGCTTCATTCACACATCTACCAACATGCGCATTGCTCTGACTATGACATTTTACTATTCGATTACATGCTGAAATTACCAATTTTGCTGCATTTACTGCTTGCTTTTTGATTTTTGAGATCAAATTCTCAATTAATCAGATAAAAAAGTAACTTTTTCAATTAAAAAAAGAAAGAAATTTAGATTGCCGGTACTCCAGATCCACGCTAATAAATCCAGCCATCAATATCAATGAATTCATTCCAGGGAAAAATGCAAATCAAGTGAGAATACTTGGACACACTAGGCAGTGTCAGCTTGTTGACGTCAGTTCCTCGTTTCGAAAGCTTTGCAAAATGGCTCGACTCTGTGAGAGCATACTGAGGTCGTCCCGCCGCCGTTCTGGGCCCGGAGATTGTAAAAATTCATGAGCCTCCAAGTTGCGGCAGAGTCTGCTAGAGCACAGATGTGGATGAAACTGTACTCAAACTTGTGAGGAACGTGCGATTGCGATTTACACCTGCTCTCCCCAGACGTAGGTAACGCCCGAAAGAGATTGTAAGGAGACACTGACGGGCGCAAAAACTTGAGCCGTATGTTGCGCCGCAGCTGCAGGCATCAGGAGCAGCTGTGTGAAGTTTGCGAGTCAAGTGTGTGTGTGAGAAGTGAATGTATTGAATGCGCAATGCAATGAAGTGATCCTCGTATGACTGCCGACATTCATTTGGCCCGCTACATTCTCGATTTATTTTCTGGTATTATCTCTAACTTGTTGTCCATGATCTATACTTTTTATCATAGCAGATGTACAGCTTAGAACGTATTTTGAAGTGTTATAATTTTTCATATCGAAGTGTGCATTTTCTTTACTAAATTTTCAACGACAAGAAAAAGGTCGACACGCTCTAAAAAATCAATAAAATAAGGACTATTTAACTTTTTCCCTGCGTGGATGAATTAACTCGCTCCCACACCACATACCTTTGTCAACCCTGGATGAGTTAACTCGTCAAATCTATAAAAACTTGAAACGAGCTTACACGCACTTCCTTAGCCCGTCTTTTGACACGAGCCGACCATTTCCGGCACGACTCTTACATTTTGAGCAAATAAAAAAGTTGTGCGGAAAGGACGCGTTCCCGTCAGAAAACTTACCGGAGAAGGGCTTAACCAGTTTAATTAATCATGAAGCCCAAGTATTATCTTACTAGGCACGTTATCAGCTATATAAGAATGCTCAACCAATCACACCATTCTTTTTTGTGTCTTGGGCCCTGATTGGTTGTTGATACTACCACGCAATCTCCGAGTTAACTTTTTAAGTCACACAGGGACACCAGTTTAGTTTAGCTTGGTACGTGAAACCATGTGAACTGCGAACAAATTCGGAAAAACATTTGCATGCCCAAGACTTGAAGGTGCAAGCAGGTAGCATCCCGCATAGCTTGGTTCTTAGTACGTTGCTAAAATGTGGCAGGTGTTTCTAGTGCTTTGTTAGAACTTTTAGTGTGCAGTGTTGCTTCAAGACTGAATATCTGCCACAGCTGTGCATGTCATTACCAGACAAATTGGAGGAAGAAACTATTGACGTGAATATTCTACTCGGAACAATTCTGTAGTTTGATACCAAATATACCGTCCTTCGGAATATGTCTGCAGACTATCAAATTTTGTCCATTGCGTAGATATCCGTTAGTATGCAATGCTCGTAGATGAGAGGATCAACTGTATCCGCTACAGCTTCTGGCATTCGACCTAGGGGCCAGGAAAATATCATAATCATTCCAGTCACGATGAAACACCTAGACTTGCTTTGAGGAGGCCGAGTGGTCATAGTGTTCCTGGACGGCCGAAATGAAGTTTGTGCTGCATCAAGAGCAACGAAGAACGATTTGAATTCACCAATTCGGTTTCTTTTTATCAAATGGAAAAGGTGAAAACTACTCAGAATGAAGTTATTTTTCAGTTAAATTTACGCTCGTTTTTTAGATTACTAACTACAAAAATAATGATGTTTCTTCGGACACACTAATCTTCTGAAGCAAATGTAAGGAGTTCCAGACGACGTTTGGTGAAGCAAGTAATGACGGTGACGACCACTACGTTCCTGAAGAACCTCCTGTACATGACCATTGACAACGGAATTAGCAGCCACATGTTTGTTATTGAACGAGAACAAGAGTTGGTTCGATAAGTTCTAACTCACTTCAATGTCAATATTTCTATTCCAAGGTGTAACTACATCGGCGAAAAACCACACTGTATGATTTTGATATTGTGTGCCCATGCTGCTGGGCACATGATTAATTAAGCGAATACTAATTTGCAGGCGTAAAAACCCTTCAGCAGCAAGAGTTTCGTCTCATTCTAACAAACGCATAACCTAGAAAATTGGATTACGAAAATTCTCGGTATTGATTGGTTCAAGGAATGATTCATGCCAGCAGTCAACTTCCAACTTTTTGAACTTAGCCTTCGCATTTAAAGCGCAGTTACTGATGTACAAAGCAATTAAATTCTATAGAACCCTCCACACCCAAAAGAACGAGCTACCCCGGCAACTGTTAATAACGCAATACCGGAGAAAGGATAACACGCTTCAACCTTCAGGGGAAATTTGCACCCAGATGGTGAGAGAAGCCACAAGAAGCGCCTGCTGAACAGGAGGCTTCTCAAGATCGCGTCAATGTTCCGGTGCTCGTCATCTTCATCACCAACAGCATCGTCCAGCGCTGAGGGGCTAATTTTCTCTATCAATCAAGTTATGAAGCACGTCTTCACCAGTGAGTACCAATGCTGTTCTTAAATGTTCTGTGCCGTCATGAAAGTTAGTTGCGTTGTTCTTTCGTAGAACAACGTAACTAACTTTCATAGAACTTCGATGTAACCGTAAGTATTCTTATTAAGAGGTATTTAAATTAATAATTTGATTTTTGTACTAGTGCAACAAAGTAGAAGAATTTGTACTATATGCATAGTCAACGCAGACGCACATGTGGGTCAGGGGCAAGATCAAATGATAGTAATTATATTCGGCTGAATTCCATTGGAGAGAAACAAAGTAAGAGACCGCTTGATTTTCGAGCTGCATCGATCGTGCTGGCATACCTCCTCTTTTTGTTCTATTTCTATGTGTGTTTCATTAACAAATATGTGCGTTTCAAAGTTCTATTTTCAAATACGTGCACAATGCACTTTAAAAGTACATTGTAATGAGTTTAAATGTATCTAAGGCGCAGGGCAAAGTAATGTAGACCTTGCATAAAGTCTATACATTACACGTTCTCTTCATTTACCGTATCTTTCATCCGGGTCTGAAAATACCTCCAGCGCCAAAGGAGATCTAGCTGAAAATTATGATATAGTACATTAAAATAACAGAATGTGAAGACATCTATACTTTTAACTTAAGTTATTGTAGAAGGTACAAAAAGATTAGAAAGGAACTGCGCTAAAACAGAAGCATGAAAGCTATCGATGCTAGCAATTAACATGCGTTGAGAGCTCAAAGTTCAACTTAAGTTTGATTTTTGAGCCTTCACTTCACCGCCAGCATCTAAATATTCGAGAGTACGTTAGATATGTTGTTTCTCTTTATTCGTTTCAATTGCGTGTCTTCGTCACTGCTCCTTTGAACTATTCGTGCTATTTCTTCATAAAAGAAACCTTATTTAAAAACGCAGAATAATTAAGCAGTTTTTTTGACTGACTGAATCCAACGATATTGATCGCTTCGTTGTTTTTGCTACCTGGGAGTAAATATGTTTCACGAAACTGAAGCAAAACACTGCGTCATCCATCCGGCCCAGAGTCGTCCCGACTTGTGCTGAGTGCAAGATGCGAAACGCTTAATTGTCACAACAGAACAACTTGGCGCATTTGTCTGAGCAGCCGCTTATATTTCCCAGCGCTCATGTATACGCTGCCAGTGAACGGAGAAGAGAACTCCGGTTTCGTAGTTAAATGCTCAATTATTCTCGCGTTCAAGGAACTATTTCATTCAATCACCGAGTGAGGTTGATGCATCTGGTAGTTCGTATCCAGCTTTCAAAATTGTTGAGCTGCTTGCACACTCAATGACTTCAAGAGTGGACTAAAGTGTACACGAAATTTCTTTCATTATCGTCCTTGCTGTATGGTCAACTCTTTTAGAGACGAGGTCTGTGTTGCGGTAGGCATACAGTACGACATGCCTAGCAAACTCAGCATTTTCTGAGCACGGTAGCTACTTTTCAATAACCCAATTAAGTAATTAATAACCCAAGTAGTATCGTAAGTCTGAGGGATGACAACGACAGTGCAACTCGGATCGAGATTGCAGTGAAACCTCTGTCGGAGCACGCCGGCACAAGAGCGTGAGGTAAAACTCTCAGAGCAGGAGCAGAGTATCGCGGAGTACGGTCATTATGAAATATTTTCTTCCTTTCAATTGTTATGCCTAATAGCAATAAGTTTTGCATGGATGAAAAACTTTGTTTATATTCTCGAAAATTGGATTTTATTGAATTTTTGGTAACGGTTCTTTCAGGTTTAATTGAATTCTTCACGAGTTTAAATTTTTTATACTTGAAAGTTGAATTTTTCAGCTTTCAACCTACTTTTCTTCATTTGACAGAAGCAGTTTAAGCTTTCGAAGCCGTTAACTAATCTTTCTTGACTAGCACTCGTATCTAAACCATCTCTACTTGCACCTAATTACCGACTTGGACGGTACCTTTTCTGCCGAAAAAAAGATTCTCTTATAAAAGTGTTATAGCTAGATGGGAAGTTTGGTACATTATCGGAAGAAGCCCTCTGTTCTAAGCAGCATTCCTAAACAGGCTTGGATATTATCATACGTGGGAGAAAAGAATTCGGGATATTTAAAGGTTAGGGTCGAATTTTACTGCAAACTTCCAATAATCGAATGGTCGGACCCAGCAGCTTGTGACTGCAGTTACTTCAACGCTGTCGTCAGTATTGAAAGAATCTACAATGCTCGTATTCAGATTTGAGACGCGATTATGTTAGATAACATACAAAAAGCTGCTATTACTATGTAGTACTCTATTTAGCTTGAAATTCAGTATATTTCAATTCATCTTTTTACGCATACGTGAAAAATACTGATAAGAACAATAATAAATCTGATAGCATCGATAGAAAATCATTGTTCTACGATGTAGTAATTTCAAATACGAAACCAAAGTAAGGAGTCTGAGTCTTCCTGCTCAGAGGAGACACTTGATTGTCCCAACGAGTGGCCACTAAGCGTTTAATAAACACATGTTACTGAAATAAATTTTCGAAGCTCTTTTTCGTAAGTTTTTTTTAGATCAACAGCATGCAATTTAATTTTACGAAGGCCACAGTTTCTATCTTAGAAACTACAACAGAATATAAGAAACATGAAAACACCGTAGTAATAAGCTTCAAGTTTAATCTTAAGTAAATTTTGAATTCTAGTATATGCAGGTTCAACAGTCCCTTCAAATGTCAGTAACCAGTCGCTTAATAAATTTCAGATTTCTTTTTGAGCGATCTATCACATTGTTCACAATACCGAGGTTAACCAGGGATATATAATGAAGCGGATCAACAATTAAAAAAAATATATATCTCCATTCAAGCACTTGTTATCGTAAGAGGAATATGAATATTCCAAGCTAATCTTGTAAGGAAAAATTGCTAACTTTAGAACGCCATTTTCAGATTGAGGGCTTCTGAGAATGAGAAATGCTGTCGCCGGCATTACCACAGGAAATAAAACTTTGCTTTA
>VOMN01133960.1:0-11066 GCA_014899125.1 Orchestia grillus | reverse complement strand
TTAATCTAGCGAAATATACATCAAACAAGTAGGCACACAACATCAGCAAAGAAATAATTATTTATTGATGGACCCTAAAACAGTATGGTGATCATTTCAAGCTTCGAACTGAAGTATGTTCGTAAGGCCTCTTCACAGTTTAAAAATTTAACGAAAGAGGTACTTGTTACGCTTCATGGCGTACTAGTTAGCGTGATGGCCTCACAGCCATCACAGTTCAGGGTTCGAATACCTTCTTCATGTTAGTAATAAAACGTAACACGGGAGTACTTCCCTTGGACAAGAGAGCTTAAACCACACATTCCTCACAGCTCGCACCACGCCAGTAGTTGTAAGGCATTGTAAATTCTAAAGTAAAACGTGTTGGAATTAATAAAGGTTCTTGTCAAGATACATTAATTTAATTTTTTCCGTTTTAAACGGCGGTAATTTGAGTTGGTTTATTGCACAGTAGTTGGTGGAATAATTCAAATTAGTATACGCTATCAATTGCCTTTACAATGAAATTTTAAAACTTCGAAGAGCCTTTTTGAACACTTTGTATTTTTGATAGAACTTTATAAGATCCTAACATGCCTATGATGACAAGCCCGTTCATATTGACGGTGACTCATCCTCTTACCCACTTCACTGCTCGCTTGCAATGGCGCAGCGGGCATAGGAAGAAGAGAGCGAATTCTGCTGATCTATACGCAAGCAGTTCATTGACCTGCCTTACGCTTCCTACGGCACTTCCAGTCAGGTGCGCAGGTTGAGTTGGTGTTTTACGCAGTGATATTTGAGGATAAACTCGAAAGTCGATCACTCGGCATCGTCCTATAAACAAATTCTACAGCGTCGGACACGAATTTGGAAACAAGGCTTAGAATTATCATTATCGTATCAATTCAAAATCCAACATTTGTTTTTATAACAAACTCATTCTCTGTTACATAGCTACTATGTGTACACAATTTTGGTTTTTAAAGTATAATATAAGAAGTAAACCACGAAACGTGAAACCATAATTGAAACGATTCACGGACGAACACCAAACTTAAATATGGTAAATTAACTCATAATTTCAAATCAACCGTTAAGAAAAAGTTAATCGCGCCAGCGTGCTAGGAGGCTTTACTGATAGGCCTCCAAGTCGAAGACCACGATCGCTGATGGCTCATGGTGCTATAACATCAGCCTAGTACGGTACAGACACCATTTTTTTCAGCGATTCTTGTCCCAAGAGATGTGCCAGCTCAATTTTCCTGATCTTAATTCAAAGCACTTTTTTGTGCGTTTAATTTTTAAAGCAAGAGCTTGTTCAAGAGTTCACAGCTGTGTTGATTTAAAGGCCTTACTTTATTTCTCTACGGGAAGAAATTCCACATTAAATGATTCTTGCTTCAGTATGGATGGACGACGCACATTTGAGACTAATATTGGAAATAAAGGCTGAAAATCTTAATAAATCCTAACATTTACAACCATTTTCAGTGTTCATGTATCAGTATACGAGTTTTCCCTTCAGTTAAATATTTTATTTATGTAATTCATTTTTATTTACATACAAATGCACTAAACTGAAGCACATTACCAGGAAGCCATTTCGTTCTGTACAAGACCTTCACCACGAGGTGAAAAGAATTTTTCAGTTTGTTTGAGCCAGTTTCTGAAGGCCTGTTAGTCGAGAGCACTGAATGATTCTGAGGGAATGAACTGCAAAGAGTACCAAACTTATGTTACATGAGTGCGAAGAACTAACTTTTTTATTAATTAAACAACGTAAGAAGTGTGTTGAATGCCATCCTGTTCCACAAGCATGGTGAAGTATCTCCAAACGTAGACGTAACATAGAGCTCGCAGGTTGTTTACTCAAACACGAAAGCTGCTAAGCTTTTCAAGAACTACATATCAACGGGAGAACATTTAAAAGTGTGGTCCGTAGTTTCAATGAGCATTCATCATTCCTTACTTTCTGTCAATATTCTTTAGAATGAGTTAATTGTGAGATACTCTACATGAACAGTGAGATAAAAGCCACAAATTCGCCGCATTACTAAATGGAAAATTGAAAATAACTTTTTATGAACATACGTAGAACGCAGTTTAGAAAAGAGCTTCACATCTTATGACTCCAAAAACTGATAAGCATAAGCTCCTCAGTACCACACAAAAAATGGTAGTGCATAACCTTCCTTTCGACTCTCACGCTGTATAAAAATCAATATTACCAAATATTACAAAAAATCACGTCAAGGACAGTCAATGATATGGGTGTGACAGCCAACACCATTTAAAATTATTTGGGCCCTAGTTCACCGCTAAGTTGGAGTGTTATTTCCCGTAAGTATAAGGATCACGTTTCGGGAAAAGGATTGTTCATCTAACAGCTGCTAAATAAATTGTTGGCTGAAGAATCAATCATGGACAAATCAGCACAGAATATTATTTACTATAGCTTTATACATATTCTCTATCAGCGATTTATAGTTATGGTATGAGTGGATATAAAGTAAAAGAATAAAACTTCCATGTTTCATTGTAGCTCTATTTCAATTTAAGTAGTATTTTGGTTCTCCTCGACCACGGCTGCTTCACCACCAGCAAAGCGGGAACCTCAGTTCTAATATAATGCATCGTCAATCAACTAAGGTCGATGCAAGGATAAAAATATAGTTCGAACACAAACACAATTTATTCGCAAGATATTACACAATTCGAAACTGTGAATAATAAAGATTTAATTAACGAAAAAATAAAGATAGAAGAGAAGTCAACGATAATAAGGGCAACTTTGTAAGATACAACCCTAACCATTTATGGTCGACTTAGTAACTATTCCTAAGTTTACGAAGGCCATAAAGTATCGGTGCACCAGGAACCAGTGAAAAGGTTTGCACCCAAAACTAATGATGTGGGGTGCACCCACAGCCAGTGACGGGGATTGCAGCCTCACCCGATGACGGGGGTGCATCCAGACCCGGTGAATTGGGTGCACCCAGAACCGGTGAAGGAGAGTGTGTTCAGAACCGGTGAAGGGGGTTGCATTTAGGAATATGGCATTATGATAAATATTTACAGTTGGTGTCTGGGCGCACTGCTTGAAGGCACTTGGACTCGGGTTAACGTTCGCTGGTCCCGACACAGTTGGAAAGGATATGGACGGTAAGCATACTGGCTACTGGGAACATTAATATTTGCGAACAACTAGCATTCGAAGCGGAAGGGGAGCCAATGAACTGATTTCTTAAAATCACAAACACCCAGCAGATTACCCCATTTTTCCCATCTCTATGATGAAAATTTGCTGCTCCTGTCTGCAGAGATAAACCTACCCAGTAACTGTATAAAAGCCGGCCGCTCACCCAAGTCTTATAAATGGAGCAAACAGTGTTGCCAGCGGAACAACAGCATGAGAAATCCCCTAAACATCGATAATTAATCTCCTACACATCTGGTTTATAATGATAGTTTCCATCTCTTACCAGCATAAAAAGAGAATACGGATTGCACGGTTGCAGCTTGAGCGTTCTTGAATATTTCAGTGGCTTTGAATTTTCGTAGCTATTCCTTAAGAGAATTTTTACTGTCTTGAACCACCTCCAAGTACCTTTGGATTTCCGAAAATTTCTCTGGTAAAAATTTATGACTAAAAAGGTTGAGGTCCAATTTAAATATTTCAACTAAGAAAAGAAATGCCGGAGACACAAATCTTGTTAAAATAATATGTTAGTAATGATTGGTTGAAACCAATAAAATGAACGTTTCGAGCAACATCAGTCATTTTCAACACCGTCGTAAGAATAAAAAAATCAGTCTCTGCGTAAAATGTGATGGACGAAAAGCATACTGCACTAAGAATTAACGATCTTCAGGGATTACACTGACTGCACATCATCTAAATCGGGCTTTAATTGAAAGTGAAGGGAGATTTTAAAGTCACGAGTGCTGTAGGGTTATTAGTGTGGGGAGTTCGGTAGGGTTAAAGGTTAAGAAAACGCAGGGAACTGTATTTTGGTCGCACGTTTGCGGCCTGAGCCTCGGGCAGGTTTACCTGGCCCAAAAATGGACTTGATATCAGCGAAGGGGTTTGTGCCCCGGACGACCGCCTGGTCGGAGATGTTCCCCCGCACGTCTGCACTATCAAACTCTCCATCAATCACGAACCCACCAAACGCGAACAAAAATACAAACTCTTCTGAATCGTGTCCAGAACGTGCTTTGGGCCGCATGAAGTTGTACGAGTGCAAAATGTAAACAAACAACACTGCTCCTTCAATAAGTGTATAAAATTGTTGTATGCTAGTGTTTTAATTTCATATCTTGTCAGTTTTTAATAATGTAGGTGGTTATTTCTTATAAGTAATAACGTTTCTCCTGTTTGAAAGATCTGAAGCAGTCAATCTTCTAATGCTATGCCAGCAGGTTACCAGCTACTATTTATGCAGCTACCAGCGACTATGTAAGGTAAATTAACCAATCTTTTAAATCAATTAGGTTCATATGACAATACTTAGCTAACATCAAATACATAAATTACTAAAATCATCGTATCCCATAAAATTAAGTATTCATTAGCACCATAACAACACACAACAAGCGAGTGCTCGATGTTTCTACGAAAGTTTGTGTTCGGAATTTTCCAACATGTTAGAAAATACAAATATACCAAAATTTCCCAGCGCGCAAAGTGTGTTCGTGGAGAGATGAAAAACACGAAATCCGCTCCAACGATTGGGTCTTAACGCTGGAGCAAGGGTCGTCTCGTTGCGACGGCTTGCTGGGTGAGACCGCATAATACTGTCAGCGCCGTGGTTAATTTGCTAGGCCTGAAGCCACACTGCGGCACCAGGTTTATCCACTAGTAGGCTGAGAGACTCTCCCCTCAGAGTCAAATTGCGCCTATACTAACTTGTAGACATATTAGCGCAGCGACATGGAACAAGCTGTTAGCTGCGGAGTGTTAGCAGCTCGGGTGCTATAGCTTCTTCAGAATGAGGTCACATATGCATAAATTTGAAATAAATATGTTTAAAGGTCATAAATAAGTGCGTAAGTACCACGCATTAAAAATAAAATATTATAACATTAAAAAGTGCACTATAGAAGAAATCAAATCTAAAAGTATTCACGAAAACACTGAAAAAATCGATGTTAACAATTCATGTTCTAGGGTAATTAGTCTAGAAACACTCACAGCTTCAAGCTAAAGATGTAAAAAAACTAGTCTATGGAATTCAAGAAGAGATAAATAAAACTTAGTTTAGTAGCAAATATCTGGCGCGGTCTGACTATTAGTTTACCTTAATTTGTAAAATTGGAAAAACAAGCCGGTATGACATACTTCAGTGTGTGTGCGTGAGTGGCGGAGTGGGAAGATAAGGATAAAAGGTTGTTAGTTCGATGGTTTTGTCCAGAATGCTCAGCAATACGATTTCCAAGGTTAGGGGATGGAGAGCCTACGTATTCGTAGAGCCTACGTTTATAAAAAACGGAGCTGAGCATGCTTTTAGGAAGATCAGTTTTGATTTTGAATGATGATTTAACCGACTACGAATTCACAAAAATTATTTTGAAATCACATTGCATAAACAATTTGAAAGGAAGAACATATAGCTCTGACTTCAACTTCTAACTATAATATAAAAAAATTATAAGTAATAATTATTCAGTTTAACAACTTCAGAGTACCCATGAATTTTAGACTGGTCTGACGAAATATTGAGGTTGTTGCTAAAATTCTTGAGTAATGCATCAGAAAAATTTTGCTGAAAATTCATTTTAGAGTAACGTAAGAGTTTTCCTTCTCCATAATTCATGATTGCAGTGAACAAATGAATGGCTTGGAATATTATTTTAATATAGGTTACAGTGAAATTGATCACCGAGCAAAACTTCTTGAATTCATATTACATTTTCATTTTTTGGAGCAGAATTTGCTGATATTTGCCTCTTCGAGATATACGTGCTACCAATGGCAGCGATGGTGCTTGAGAAACGCACATTATATATGTAGTAACGAGCTTGATCGCCGGGACCTAGTTAAATGACATAGAAAAACAGTTTCGAAGAGACCGAATATGATTTTGTTCAAACCTTCTGCGTCACGACTGTTACCTGGTAAAATGGGTTGGAAAGAGATGCTCAAGAGAGATTAAGTGAGCTGCAGTCTCTCAAAATCGATGAGGTGGTCAAGAATGAGAAAAACTAAAAGGGATTACTTATTTCTCAAGAATGATGAAGAACATAAACTACACTGGCTCACTAATTTTTTACTCCAATGTAAGGATGTACTTTTCTACTAATGTTCATGTGAATTAAAATTTATGAAAATTTTTGCTTTGTAACTCTCAATCATTTTGATTTCACATATTCTATGTTTATGCGTTGCACAATAATTCACAATATATGATGTTCATTTTCTCTGGTAGGAAAATAGCTAAAAACACCATAGAAACATAGACTCCTACGTAATATTGATGGTACTAAATTACTTGGATAATAAAATGCACGCAAATCAAAGTACAGTAGATGTTACAATACGTCGTGTTAGATTAGGCAACTACTTTTTTAAATGAATTATTTAATTAAATTTTATATTTCAAGTTTTTTGCAACATTACCTTCTAACTTTGTGCAAGTTAAAAAACAATTCATTCAATTTTAGGTTTCATTATAATTCTTTTACATTTCTGAACTCGAACCAGGTGTCCCGTCACAATATTTCTTATATATCTCTGAGTCAATGTCCTAAAGCGACACGTGAACAGTGTGGCGATGGGGCACGGTAATACAGCGCGCGCGGTTTCCGTTAGAGACATATTTGAGTGTTGATGTAAGGTGGTTGTCGTCGGTAACAAAGTCATTCATCGATAAATTTAGAATTTTTATCAGCAACAAAACGTTGTTTATTCAAGCATAAAATTTTCAAAGTTATCAGCTCTTTACTTACATATATTGTTTCGATACTTTTGTTTTTGAAGTGTGAAGGTGTCATGGATTTTTTGGTTTGTTTAGAAATCACACCACTTAACAGCTCCTATAGTTTGTCGTCGGCTTTCTTTGGCTGCGCGGTAGCATCAGTAGTGAATTTATGTTTGTTATGTTGCGCATTCCTTGTGAGGGATGATCGCTGAGCTTTGTGCACAGTTTGATTTCTATGTTCAAACAGTTTAGTACAATGTATGATAAATATACGCCTAAGGTGGAGTGTTAGTAGTGAATTTACAGTGACTCAAATCAGTACCACTTGAGTGATACTTCTTTCAGAAAATTTTTGATTGTATTTTCTACTACCAAATCTTCGTTGATATTTACTTTAAAGCATACCAAAATTTGGCGGCCGTACTTTACCAAACTGAACCAACATTGTGAATAGAGGTAGCGAGTGGCGGCGCATGCTTTAAGCGTTTTGAGGGTCGGCGTGGTACAACCGCTGCGAACTTCGTTTCATTCCAATGTTTTCTTAAATGTTTTCTGTTTCCGTATTGAAAGCCGTCCACTTATTCAGTCAAAGTTAAAAATATAATACAGATAGATAAGTTCCTTTGCATAACATACATTAATGCTGTTTTATTAAGTAATTAATGAGTTTTGTTTTTTATAACAGAATGTAATCAAATCAGTCGTGTTAATGCATTGTAACTACGACTATGAAGCAAACATCTACTAGGATATAAACACTTCATGAATTTAAGTCATGAATTATGTACCTAACATAAGGGGAGAGTTGTTGGAGACTTAGGTGCTTGCGGTAAATTGTTTGGAGTAGTCTGTGAACATAAGAAATCTTTTTTTCCCAAAAATTGTTAATAATGAATAATTGTCTGGATTTACTCTCAGGTTTCTCATTTTCCAGGTGTAAGTTGAGAAATTGATGTAATATTTACATTAGGGCTCATTGTTCTGAGGCCAGTAGGTCACATTCTGTACCTCACAAATGGGGTGAGGGATGAAGAGGATTCGTTGTTGGAGACTTTCAGGCCTGCATTTAATTGCTGATCGTAACACAGGTGAGTACAAGAACCCATAGTTAGAAAAAACATATGTTAAGTATTTCATTATTTGATTCGGATACCATGGTCTTGTTTTTTGAATAGAATGTAATGTTTTATTTCTGAATATATTGCATTCAGCAATATTTTACTTACAATCTATCATTTTATTATTTTACGTGATGCTACCTGCCAAATTGTTAAATATAAGAAACAAGATGGATTGGTAGAATAAAATTAAATTGATTATACAGTAAGAACTTAATAACTTTCATAGTGATGTGTGCTGTAATGTCTTGTGGAGATGTGGGGTGTCATGTGTGTGTCTTTTGTGTTACGTGATAGAATGTGTAGTGTTGCTTGCTGAGTGTTACTGCGTAGTTGAGTGTCATGTGTGAGTGTGTTTTGTGTTGCGATACATAATGTGTTTTGGAGATGTAGAGTAACATGTGTGCGTGTGTTACCTGTGCCTTGTGTTGTGTGATAGGATGTATTGTGTGGCTTGTTGAGTGTTGTGATTTTGTGGTGTCATGTGAGCGTTTAATGTCGTGTGATGTAATATGATGTGTGGCTTGCTGAGTGTTGTGGTTGTATGGAATGTCATGTGTTTATTCTGTGTTGTGTTAAAGATTGTATTACATAAGAAAATTGAAATAATTTTCAATATGATGTTAAGGTTCATAATACATTTAGACTGTTAAGGATCACATCGCTTCAAATACTGTATAATTAATTTTTTTTACTATTTTCTACTACTTTTCAACTATTTTATTTTCTGTTCATTTTTGTTTATTATGATAGATTCTATAAGAATAATAAATATTTCATGTGGTATTATATTTTATAGATTCTGATATATTGCGTCTCTTATATCATACATGTACAGTATAATAATGTATTGTAAGGTATTCTTTTTCTTCATTTCTCAATTACATGTTATATTACACTATAGAGCCATACATTGCAGTGATGTTTACTGCATAGCACTACACTATAATGCGCTACATTACTCTGCCTGGCTCTTTACCTCGCTGCACTAATACTGCGCAACCCCTGCACTGCACTCACTACCTCACCTCTGCACTGCTCTACCACTGTCGCTGCACTACCACTTTTACTACTCTACCACCCTCACTGCTTAACCTCTGTTACTGATCTACCTCTGTTACAGCTTTATCACTGTTACTGCTCTACCACTTTTACAGCTATATCATTGTTGCTACCCTGCTACTGTTGCTGCTCTACCTCTGTTATTGCTCCACCCTTGTGACTGCTTTACCACTGTTGCGGTTCTACCACTGTTGCTACTCCGCCACTATCACTGGTCTGTCACTGTTATTGCTCTGCCACTACACCAACACTGCGACTGTACTAACACTGCATCTGTACAAACACCGCAACTGCTAATACCACTTCACTGGACTCCTGCCGCTGTGCTGTCCCTACTCCTGTACCATCACTGCACTACCACCACCGCTGCATTATCACTGCAATACTACTGCTACTGTATGACCACTGCACTGCAGTCGGCTACTCTGAACTCGAATACGTTACATTGCACCTTGTTATATCGTATTGTGTGGTAAGATACTTAATTCTACCTTATATATGTTTGTCGCATGAAGTATATGTCGTACGTGGTATACAATGTACCGTGTGTCTGTCATTCTATATAATGTGTCTTATACGGAGCATCTTATATTATATATTTTGTATCACATTCCCCCATGGGGCATACATAGGATAGGCAGTAGTGTTAGGTTAGGGTCGTCTATCGTATGCTATGGAGACTCACGTCCCCAGGGGCGCACTTTAGGATTACCTCAGCTCTAGCTTAGTCTTCAGGAGTTCTATTTTGGTGCCCACTTTGCTTTTTTCTATTTTTTAGTGTTCTTCGCCAGTTATTCTTTATCTTTCTTTTTCTACTTTCTTAACTTGCGGTTTCTATGGGCAGGGAATCTTGTGTGGGAACGCATCTTTGCATAGATTTTATGTTCTCTTAAGTCTATAGTAAATGGTCCCTTCTTTTCGTTCTCGAGGTCGTATTTAATGTGGCTTGGGAGTTTCAAGTTAACTAATAAAAATAAAAAAAATATCAATGAACGGGAGGAAATAACTGAAATTGTTACTATATTTATGATATTTCTGGCACTAATAGATCTCTCAAATACAAATAAAAGTTAACGGAAAAACTTGCGGAGAGGGTTGAAATCAACTAAAGGTCCGAGTTACATGAGGTTCAAAGTACAATATATATATGTTTACATGTATATATGTATATATATATATATATAAATCAGGGGTGATTCAGAGGTGAGTCATGGCTGAGCTCGTCCGAGAATTGTTTAAATCCAAAATTCAAGGACGGCCACCGGTGAATTGAAGGTGTTTCGCCAGCGAAGTTGGACTTACAGGGACGATCATGGACTTGTAGTGCCGAGCAGAAACATGGCATAGACGAGCGAGACGCAGATGGCCGCGAACTTATACAAGCCGATAGTTTTGGCCAATAAGTGGACATTTGGTCGGCGATTCACTGATGATTCGCCGGCGATACGTCCCCAAGCTCGCACTTGATCTACCTTAAACGTGACGTCCCATCGGCGAAAAAAGTTTTTCCCAATGGGACAGATGTGCTTCAAATTAGGCACACGTATGTATTTCAATAAAAGGAACACATTTTGCCGATGAACATCTTTTCGATTTCTTGAAAGAAAACGAGTTATCAAAAGAAAACGTATTTTTTTGATTTTTTTTTTTAATTCCTACTTCTCCCACAATATTTGCCTTGGACCAATGGGACACATATCATTTTCTGCGTATCAATAAATAGAATAAAGCATACTTTGAACATTTTAAATAACAATAATTTTTCGGTCTATATTGCGATTTTTCCCTAAAAACGAAATTTGGTTCATTTTTTCAAGTTTGAGGTCTGTATCTTTTTCAAACGCAATAAACTTACAATGAGCTAAACACCTTTGATGCGCATTGAAATTCTCCATCGAACGAGCTATAAACCACTGCTAAGCCCTGCGACCGCTCCCTTGAGAGTTCCTTTGAAGTGCGCGGCACTGAGAGAATTTTCTAGACG
>VOMN01133954.1:0-37981 GCA_014899125.1 Orchestia grillus | reverse complement strand
GTGGTGGGTGTGTGCTGGTGCGTGTGGTGGGTGTGTGCTGGTGCGTGTGGTGGGTGTGGGCTGGAGGGTTTTGTTCTTTACTCATTTAAACAATTCCGTTTTCAAACATTGATGTACAGCAACATTTCTTGATAGGCTATCAAGAAATTTAACTTTAACCATGTCATGTCACTGAAATGTTGTTGACCTTCAGTGCGGCACGATCGTGTCAGCAGCGCTGGAGGAGCGTCCGGCGTTTGGGGAGCAGGTGGTGGTGCTGCCTCACACGGACTCGCACACCTACGTGCTGGCCTACTGCCTGGCCTGGCACGCTGCCTTCACAGCCCTGCTCGCCTGCCCTGAGGACACCCGACCTCTGTGTACTGCTGAACTCAGGTGCGTCGTGTGACCTCGTCTCACTGAGACCTGACCTCGCCTCACTGAGACCTGACCTCGTCTCACTGAGACCTGACCTCCTGGTAACTCTGAACTCGGGGGTACGTCGTGTGGTCTCTCCTTGTTGAGGCCCGGCCCTTCTGGGCCTCTGAACTCAAAGTGTTGCCAAATTACCAAGAGTCTATTCTCCAATTTCCCCGTTTATTCAGGCACTGAGGCGACCGTATCATGGTACCTACGTTTCTTAGGGGTATTAAAATAGTCATTACAGCTCCGTGCATTTCTAGACAAACTTTTCCAAGCTCTGAATTAAATGTTCTTTTGTTCTGTTTTTTTTTTACGCAATTGATAAGTACTGTCTTTATATTGTTACTATTTTCAAACGTTAAATTAACTTAATTTCCGTCATGTTTAGTTTGAGACCCGGAGTTTGAGTTCATCGCTAATGTCCCGAAGGAAATGCTAACTCAAACTTTAGGCGTAAATTTGTACTACTTAAATGTTGGATTAAAACTAAAGAGAAAATTGTTACGCAAAGGGGCTTTGGTGAGTTACATAATGCAGTCAGTAGATTTTTATCTCTTTGAGTGATGCATAGGAAGTTGCTCAGTGCTTCATTTTATTCTCGGGACGTAAGATGAGGAAGTTGAAGTAATTCCTAGCCGAACTTCGAGGGTAAACCCATATAAAAAGTTGATCTGTGTAATTTTTAATCTGTACAGCTGAAGCTCCATGTATTTTTTGCTTAACTGAGCGTTTGACTGGACTGCAGTGTATCTATTCAGTGGCCATAACAGTCAGAGAGAGAACCGTGCCACTTGCGTCAGCGATTCTCTTCAAAATATGTGCATGAAGCTGCGCTACTCGTAGCTATTCACGTTGGCGTGAAGTCAATTCAGGGTTACCGTCTATTCGCATATTTTTGTCCCACACGAGTTGCGGTCCCACTTTTCCCGAGGCTCCCTACAACCCTAAAATTTTCTCCTTCTGTCATTCACGAAATCCAGCGCGTAGTTTAGCGGTTCTGGAGGAACTATACCAAAGAATGACCTGAGTTTTTTAGTTTTCAGTTCCCAATACTTGGATAGTTTATGCAATTCGGAAAAGGTTTTTCAATGGCTTAACCTAAAGTTTTAAAAAAATGTGGAAAATGTCTATGAAAAATCTTATAATATATGATAAAGTATGGATTTTTTATGTGTTAGGTGTTTTTCTTCTGCGGCGTACCTTGGATTACTTAAATTGAAAAGATTAGTTTTGCATGAAAATTTGGCCCTAAACACGTTTTCCTCGTATTTATTGGGCCACTGGTGTACCAAACAGCGGCTTTTGCGGTTTGCCTGTGCCAACACTCATTGTATTCACGTTTGTATTTGACTACTAAAACGAGTAAATATTAACAATCCGAGTATAGAAAGATAGAGAGCAAAAGTGATGGAAGCGTGTCTCGCTCCAGAGCACCGAAGTGGCACCGAATTCCAACATGGCGCCCCCTGTGTGGAGCAACCTAACTAGAAGAATTCGTACGCAGGGAACGGGTTACGAACTGACTGTATCGCGCTGTCGTATTCTGCCATCAAAATAATTTGAGCTCATGAAATCCTCTCAGGCTGATCTGATTATAATTATTTAAATGATACAGGTGATTTATACGATTATTCAAGGATTATTCATATAAATCAATGCATGAAGAGTATAGTACATAGTTGTTTCATGAACCTTGTGTCAATAGATACTCATGTTTTAATGTTGAAACAAAAACAATAGAGTCAAGAGTGGCCTTGTTCCAGTAGTTCATAATCTTAATCGCTTAAAATTCCCCTACCATTTCCACGATGCGCATGTCTCGAGTATGCCAAAATTTGTGTATTTATCTGCACAATTTGGAACATTTCCAGGAGTGGAGATCTCCTGCCGTTGCTGCTGACGACGCTGGTGAAGCTGGTGCCTCCGCAACACCAACTGCCTGCCCGCTGCCGCGCATATCGCGCATCTGGCAGTCCTGCCAACTCGTCCATGCTCACTGCCCCGCTCGACTTGCTTGTTCCTAACGGTCAGTCTGACTTCTTTAGCCTTCGTTAACCCTGTGCAAACTAAAGCATTTTGGCGATGAAGCCACATTTAACTTTGTGAAATAAACTAGTCACATCCTTATGTATGTATGCAATCAGGCTGCACTCTGCTTCTTACGAACAACTAGCAGCATCCCTATGAAGTGTTTCCTTCTTGGGGGTGTTCGCTTGTAATGGGTTAAATGGAAGACGTTCTTTGTTACTATCTTTTTGTACCAAAGTCTTTCTTGCGTGGAGCTCCAGTGTATGTTTTGTTCTTCTTGAATGTGTAGGGATTAATTTAATTGACGAGTTTGCCGCAGTCGCTTGCTGTTGGATTGTTGGATTACACGTAATTCCCATTATAATTATAATAATTCAACTAAGGAGTGTTCTTAATTTATTTGATATCAACCAAAAAGTGAAATGCTCCTAATAGTGAGTTGAACATTTCTGTATCAGTCGAGAATGATTGTGTCATAATTTTATTTCTTTGGCAACCGTGATGTTTGTCTGTTAATGAAACAATTTGATGTAAAATTAATGTGGTGTATGTTTTCAAATACTTGTGCAATCTGAGTTGATCCATTTTTCTGGGAGAGTTATTAATCTGTGGGGGAATATGAAGGTGAGAACAATTCTGAGTGACGCCTTGACTCAATTTTAGCTTGACACCGTTGACTTCAAGGTGGCTAATGACTATCCATAGATACACCAGTAATGATGGTAAGCACTAGACTACTTGTACAGTTTACCCTGCAATAATGTCCAGGAGTCCATTGTCAATACAAACTTTCATAGACGCTCGTAACTCCTGATTGGTTTTTGAACTAATCATGTTTTGGGCACCCCAATAGACTTGAGGCTTAGTACTTGGGTTTCTAATGGACCACTCTGCCTCTTCCTATCGCTATTTCCTAACGAAGCGTTGATGTGTCTCCCACCAACGAATGCCACTCAAATGAGCAATGTATACACTGTGGCTAGCTGACCATGTACGAGTGTCTTATGTCCATTTCAGAGTGCGGTACCAGCTACGCCATCTGGTGGCTGGCGTGCCAGCTATACCGCCAGAGTCTCACGCTTTTCCCGTACTGGGTACGCACCTGGTACCACGCTCAGTCCAGGAAAAATGCTGACATCATCAATGAGTAAGTACTTGCGTGTGTCTGTCTTCGTTCAAATCACTCTCGTGAAATGACAATATGCTGGGTCTAGGGGGCAGAGATGTCATCAATTTAGGTCAAATTCAAAGTAAACGTTGTTGGGTTTGATTGCATCAGTTGTATGTGGTATACAAAGAGATAGACACATGCAAAGAGGGAGTGAGAGAGGGTCTTCGTGTTTGGGGTTTATCAGCAAATTCAACTAAAGGGTGTATAGTAGGCATTTAGCTGTGAACGGCTTAACTAAATTTCCTGCCGGGCTGAATGGTCGGAGTTTCTCACCTGTTTAATGATTACTGTAAGTCTGTTCAACATGAATTGATTACTGTACAATTAATGCATTATAATTTCATGCTATAGTAATTTAAAAAAAAACACCTCGTTATTATAACTACTATACTACCAATCTTCTTCGTAGCAACGTCCTGCTTCTCATTTGTATTCAAAATTATTTTGTAAGGTTCTTAGTTTCCAAAAATGAAATACACAATTTTGCTGTGACAGAGAAACGAGCCAGCATTTCTCTCCGCTCGTCATCGCTGAGGAGCTGGCGGCCATCCGAGAGTTCAGGAGCTCTGACGACATTGTCACGGTCAGCACGCTGAAATGCTCCTTTATTTCTTGACTTCAGCATCACATAAACTCGTCTGGGGGTTAAGGCACTGTTCTTTCTGCCTACCGACTTGCGTAGTGCAGGGTTCACTTCCATTTGCCTGCTGAATGATTTATCCTTGAGAGTTTGGTTGTAAAAGTTAACGTTCCTCACGCTTCTATGTGATGACAAAACTGAGGTAGTCTCTCATTCAGAAAGAGAGGGCTTGAGAGTCATGTCCCTGTCTCTTCAAACGACTACTCGCATTCGCTGAGGGGCGTGTACAAATTGCATTTTTAGTTGTTACTCATGCGGTAGAATAACGGGCCCATACCGTGTAGAATTGTTTTTATCTTTGTTGGGATTACAAGTAAGACATAGTTATAGTTCTAATATTTTTTTATCAGACTTTGTTGCTCATGTACGAAACTCTTTGACCTTGTGCTAAATTTGTATTAGGAACAAATGCCAGTGAAAAAAAAATATTTGCTGCCAGATTGACCAATGAAACACAATCTTTGTGACCTAACCCCAGTACTGTAGTTTACAATGACGATTACAAAAGCTTACGTTAGATCTTCGGACTGGTCCATCAGCTTGTCGCATGTGAACCATATTGAGAGGGTATTTCTGACTTCGGAATTTGGAAGAAAGGAGTTTATGGATACTCTTTTATTATGCTGGTTGGGCGATGTAACGTTGCGTGTGAAAATTTGTGGCATTATCACGAGTTGTTGGAACTCGCTAATTATGAGTACCTAACCGTCGTTTTCCTAATTTTCTCCGTACAGTTTCATCTTCATGGTTGACATTGTTCTCAATTTACGAATTGTAGCAGTACTTTACCATAGTATTTATTCTACATCGTATCTTTACGCCTACTCAAAATATCTTAGCATTTGATAACATCTTACTGCTTTCATCTTATTATTTTCTTTCATAGTGCCATAGGGTTAGGTTAGTTAAATTTGTCTATCGTATGGTATGGGGACTTGCCTCCCCAGGGGGGGCACCATTAGGTTACCTCAGCCATGGATAGACCTTTGGGACTTCTGTCTATCTTGCTCATTTTTTTTCAATTTTTACACCTTAGCTAAAAATCTCTTTTTTTATCTTATTTTTGTCTTCATTCTTAACTTACTCTTTTTGTGCGCAGGGGATTTTGTGTGAGAAGACACCTTTGTTAATGGATTCCCCTTTCTCTATGGTTCATACTAAATGGTCCCTTCTCTTCGCTCTCTTAGGATCAGACTTCATTTAGATGGAGAGCTTTAAGCAAACAAATATTAATAACCTAACTAACGCTGAGGTCCTGTTTAGTTTGAGGAGAGTATTTCATACATGGGAGCTGATGTGGTTGCACTATGTGAACAGGTGCGTGTGCGGTCGCAGCGCGAGGTGGTAGCGGTGTACCGCATCGAGGAGTCTGACCTCGAGTTGACGCTGCAGCTGCCCCGCAACCTGCCCCTGGCGCCTGCCTCCATGGTCCATTCCGATCATTCCGGCGTGTCCACCAAGCTGTGGGAGGGATGGAAAAATGGGGTCAGACTTCAGTGCCTTCGTTTATGCCCGTTTTGGTTAACTTGCTTCACGTGTTAACAAGTCCTGTTTGGTCTGTAGGACCGGAATTTATTTGTTAATTGAGGGAATCGTGTTAATCGAATCCAGTTGTACTTTTAGCAGTGATACCCACATTATCCATTGACTTCGCTCTGACAGTGGAACACAACGCACGATAGGAGTCCATTGGTTAATGGGATACGTTGCGTGTCTATTTAGTGCTACGCACTGATACGCCATGCACGTCTTCTTTTCAATAAGACGCAATGCACCGCTCATGCTTCGATTCCGCGAAAAGAAGTGTTATATTTCATGCTTCTGTCTTTGCACTGTTGAATATACTTGGTATCTTCTTTACGTGCTGCCGACGTACGTACGTCAGATTGAGAGAAACTCTGTGGTACTTCTCAAACGTTGCTAAATTAGCCGTACTTATTCACAATTTTCTCGTACTGGTAAAGAAACCCTCCTCTGACACAATTTTGTTTCAATTGTTACCTATTGTATTACGAGGAATGCTTTGAAGGAAGCCATATCAAGAGGTCTTCTCTGTGGCTCGCTTATAGTGCTAGCGACGTCTCGGGTCTGGCTGTATTTGTCTTAGAAATAATTTCGTAGTCTTGCTCTGCAATAAAATCATTACTTCTGCACTCCCAATAACTCGCTGCACTCTTTACGTCGTTCAAAATCCTTTGCAAAGCTCTATGCTTTTGCACTTTAGTATGCTTATATTTATGATCTACATGTATGGTGTTCGTTGTTGTAGGAACCGTCGATTAACTCGTCTTTCTTTTATGCGTGTTTCAGTTGAAAACGGTGTTGTCCTACCGGAATAGCCCTCTGATCGCTTCGCTGAAGGTGTGGAAGCAAAACTTGGACCAGAAGTACCAGGGAGTGGAGCCTTGCTACATCTGTTACTGCATCATGCACATGACCAGCCGCATGCTACCCAACTCGCAGTGTCGCACGTGCAAGAAGAAATTCCACTCAGGTTGTCTGGTGAGTGAGGAGTTTCTGATATGCGTGTTATCACTAGCCTACAATAAAAATCTCAAAGAAGAGGACTTTTTTTCTGTCTTATTGATGATAGGTCTATGTTTGTCTTCTTAATTAATGTGTTAGTAAGTGTACATAAGGGTACACTACGTAATTCTAAAGAGTGCTTTCTCGTTGCCTTCTATAGAGTCGATATATGTCGAAAAAGGGTTTGATGGTGATAAAATTAAGTTTCCATCCGTATTAAAGTGTTTGAAACCAAGACTAAACGGTCTTGCAATCCTACCTCGAGCCATAAAAGTTTCAGGTTGTGTTGCTGATTAGTATCGTGATCAAAATTCAGCTATGATTACGAGGCGCGTCCTGAAATGGGAGTGCCTGTGTGGGAGCTGTAAAATTATTCCATTTTGTAATGTTTTCTCTCTAAAGCGCCAAATCCATTTTTATTTCCAGCCATATTGTCAGCTGTGCGAAATGGTTTACTGCTATCAGGTTTTTCTTATTATTGTCAGCAAACACGAAGTACGACAGGTTCATCATGATTTGTGAGAGCAAAAATTGTCTGCTTGTGTACGTCTGAAGAAATTGATAGTATGAATAAAACGACAAAAGCTGGCATACACCATATTTTTATGAATGAATTATACTCAGTATAATAATTCGTGTATTAACGGATTGCTTTCTCTCACAGTACCAATGGTTTTTGACGAGCCCTCAGTCGAGCTGTCCACTCTGCCGCTCGGTGTGGTAGGTTACTGGTTGACTTGGGGGGAGGGTCGATGACCTTCCGATGGCGTGCAAATTTGGATGAAACCAACAGTGTACAGACATCGTCTTGATTTTTGTTAAGGCATTTCAGTGTATCATAATTCGATTATGTAGATACTGCATGCGGTTGATGACTTTAACAGACCGTGTATAAGGTGTGTGTGTGTTCATTTATTATCTTTTGGTATGAGTGGCGAAAAACTAAGCGTCTTAGATATTATATCCTTCATGTCCATTTTAAACTTTTGTTAGAGCTGATGTAGTTGCTCTACGTGTCAATGAATTGACCTTAATATATTCGACAAATGGGTTTAGTTGTGAAAATTTTACTGGATGATTTTCCAATGTGATATATTGATGTTATTTTACTGTTTGCATATTGTAAGTCATAATTTCATCACTGCAGTTCTCAAGTATCGAAATGGATGAAAGCCTTTTGAAGTTATTATTCACTTCATCAATAATTTGCACTCTGGTACGACATGCTCAGGTTAAAATTTCTGTATTGTGCGTAGTGTAGAACAGGATCTGCAACGTATTTTGTACATGGTCAGCCTGTCTGTTTATTAATAAACAGGATGTCGTTATTTTCTGCTCACTGGAACGCTAGATTCGTTGCTACAATGCAACAATTTAGCGACACACTAGAAAGTACATGTAATTGAACACTGGGTGTTGATTACGAAAGATTTTCTTAGGTGAAAAGGGGCTTTATTTACCAGGAGCTTATTCAGAAGCTGGAAATCCGATGAGTAACGGCTAAGTTCATGACCACAAAGTTAAAAATCTAATGATGCTGGAACGAGGTGCGGTACTGTCCATGTTCGACACAAGTTCAGAGAACTGATAGCTCACGAGATATTTTCTGTTACTCTCATCAAAGTCGGTAGCTTTGGAAAGTGCTAAGCATTTATGCGTAGACGGTCTGTATTTCCTTCTCATCGTCACTTCGTACCGCACGTGCGCAACGCATGACTTCGAGTTTGAGAGGTCTCGTTGGGTGGGTCTTCTGTGGCTATTTTTGTTTTGGATAAGTGATCTTCATCGTGCCTACATGCGTTTTAGTCTTCCGCTGAAGGAAAGTGAATGAAATTTTGCACCGGGAGTTTAGATATTGATATTATTACTCCATACCTAAGTATGTTCTATTGGATGCGATCTGTAATCTAGAATTGAATATGTTGATATGTTCGGTCCTCTTTGTTTTTCATACGCCTTGTAGAGGGGAAGACAGCACGACTCTTGCATGTAGATTGCATTGCTGATCCGTTGTATAGGATGTTACGACGCTGATGCCTTTTTATTCTAATGCTGTGCTGTTAACAGAAGTGCTCGAATTCAATTAGATGTTCTTGTTTATTTGGATTTCTCAGAGTCGGATTTTTAACTGAAGTCATTCACATTTATTTGACTATTGAATCATTGATTTGAAATTAAGGTTTAGTATTTGTTCATAAAGCAATCAAACTTAGTAGCTGAAATTTTCCAAATTTTAAACGCAGAGTTGAACTAAAACAGTAAAATTTTAAGTGCAATCAATGGAGAGCCTGTATAATATTGTCAATGTGTAGAAGACTGTAGCTTTAAATATTTTTGCACTTCACGAAAATCGAATAATGCAAAGCGTAAGCGCGACTGTAGTGTTAGGAGTATTGGTTGAATATTTCAATCGACCTTGAGAGGGTAAACCGAAGCAGGGTTGCTTCATTCACTCTATCTACCCTGAACTGGGGTCCACAATTTGGTTCATTTATCGAGTGCCTCGATTTTTAATTATAGCATCGGAGCTCCTTAACATGCGTTTTACTTTTGCAGCATTAAATGGCTGCCGTTGTGTCGTGAACTCGGACCTTTACAGTTAACCTCCCATTTGCGGCCTCGTCCAATGCGTGGATTTAGCGATCCATGTCTTTTAAAGAGTACATTGGTTTGATCTGTGCGGCACACGCTTGTAATAAGCCTGCACATGCACCTTTGTCACCAGCGCTACTCATTTTGTTTTCCGTCCACCGAGATCTTGCTTCCTTCTGTTTAATATCTGGTTCGATCAGATCAAATTTCAACCTGCCGTTGCCTATTTCTTGCACTCTAGCCACCTCAACACTCCGGTTTATCTCACAGCTCTCAACCACGTGTGACCCTTCCATTTTCCTTTTGCTTGCTTTTCTTATTTTAATTATACTCTAAAAACTGTACCAAATAAACGGACTCGTCCCATTTGTGAACGGAATCATTTTCTGCGTATTCTTACTTTCGTCGGGACATTTTAATAACCGCATGAAAGCGAATTTTAATAGCATCATATCTTCACTTTTTAGACGCCCGTCTCCTAATTAGTATTGTACTTCGACGACCTTGAGTACTTAAAATGCGCTTCTTCTTTTCTAATTTTACCGGTATGTATGTTTTAGCTTTAATCAATATCATGACAGCTCATCGAGCTGCAATAACTTCATATAGGACTATCCAATGTGGTATTTCAGTTACAAATGAGTAAATTTCTTTGCTGACGAGAGGGACCTACGATTGAGGTTTGTCCGTGACGACTTCCCAAAAGTTTTAAAAGTTTTAACATTTCTACGACGTCACCTCTCGCCACACACTGTTCTACTCAAATATCGAATTTGACGTCACGCATCATGGTAACCCAGCAAAGTATGTAATGATTTTGAGTCATTCAGTACTGCTTAGAACCTCGAAATTTAAAATATTTCTTGAATATTAGCGATCCGCACTTTTCTGGAAAACTAAAATTATTTTAACGCTCCTTACATTTTATTTTTTATTCTACAGCATGAATTTCGTTCCTTACTATCCCAATATTGAATATTTTTCTTTACTCTGCTCGAAATCTTCATCAAAGGCCTACTTTTGTCAAGGTAGTATTCCGAAATGTATATTACTCTAGCTCGTAACTCCCAAAATTCACCAGTTTCTGAGAAAAGTAATATTTTTGCGATTCAGCTTAAATGTAGTGCATCTCGTACGAAATTGAATGACGCAATCCACACAAAGAATATGTAATGCTCCTGTTATCGCTCTTTGACGCCCAAAGGTGCCGGAAGAAAAAATATGTGAAAGCTGTACCAGAATGTGCAACTTGACCCACTAGAGATTTCCATAACCGCTGGATCAGATTATACTTTGGTTTTGCTTGTGACCCACGTGAAGCCAGCAAAGACCGTCGGGGAGACACCGACTTCTTATGGAGGCTTACTTAGTGTGGGATAATCCATGCCGTTTTGACTGACTTGTGCGATTGTGTAGCGTACTCGAGTGACTTCAACGTTTGACTGTTTCACTCCGGAGCTTAAAATCTGTAAAAGGAGTAAACGAAATTGTTGCAGGGACTTTGGAGTATGCTTATTGTAGTACACTATTTCTTGTTTTTATTGTGGGTCATCTCTTCATGGACGGTTTTTAAGGGAAAATCGAAATTATGGCGCTCAGGTTTGTAATTACTCAAATGTTTAAATAAATGCTTTAATTTATAAACCTATTATTCAACCGGGCATTGAGTTGAAGTTTAAATAAATTTTACACGCGTGTCAATTATTGTGGTAGTCGATGATAAAATTGGCATGTAGGAGATAAAAATATTTATTGCTGCAGGGAACCGTCCGGTAGCAGAACCAATTTTTCTCTTACGGATCGGATTGTTTTTAAATTTGACACACTTGTGTAACTCGATAAAAGAAACATTTTGTTCGGGTAATTTTTTTCAATCTTTCGAAGAAAAGGATTGTTAAAAATGTTTTTGAATTATTTCACGCCACGCATTTCTTTGCTGTAAAACGATGGGGTTGGTCTTACTTGATGTGTTGAAGAAATGAAATGACATTTTTTTAAAGTCACGATTTTAGTTGCTTGAGTGTCGCACATACCTTTCGGGCATTCAGTTTGTTCGAGACGCTAGAGGATGAATTAATGTCAGCTGGCACGTGGACGGAGATCATTTTACACTAGTGCTGTACGGTGTCAGCGGAGTGGCCAGTCAGGCCCTCCGAGCGAGAATCTCTCTTTAGGGCTTGTTTCCTTCCCGAATAACTAGGATGTTCTCTCGAGTGGGAGGGACACATCCGGCTATCATAAACATCTATTAATCGTACATTAAATATTCCAAATTACTTAATAGGACTCGATGCATTTTCAAGTCGAGACCAGATTCAGCTTTTATAAAATAGACGCTAACCAAAGACTTCAGCTCGAACACCATCCATCCGATCGTCCACCGAATTCATTCAGTCTGAGATAGACGCTTGACTCAGCGATATGAAAATATAATTACTCTGAAAAGAATATCCGCTTAAAGACAGGATGAGGTATTTCAACGTCGCTGATGGATGTAAATCACTCCTAACTGAATCTCAAAACATCTCGCACAACAGTTTCTGAAAGTCATTTCGATGGGTATTGTAATACCATACTGCACCAGTAAACATAGCAAGTCCCGTAATCTATCATGGGTCGAGCAACTGGTTGATACATGAAAAGTGTACAATAAATTGATTCCTATGATACTGTCCTCTTTTTTAAGAATTGTAGCTATCCAATAATACAGGCTCATCAATAACGTATACTTGTATAGTGCAGGGTATCTTATAAAATGAAGCTGTAGCAATTGCTGAACTCCCCGGTCGGCGAACGTACGTATCTACGCTAACAAAAATGGAAAAATACGACTATCAGTTCTCAGGCACAATCAGTCAAAAGCTTTCGTTGACTGATTTCGAAAAATTCACTTTTTACGTGGGAATTCGAAATAACTTTCAAAACAGTTTCTCGGTTATTTCGACGGGTACTAAACAAGGCCGAAAAGTCGCACATCTGTATTTTACAAATTCATAAGAACCATCTCGCATCGACGGCACCGTGCAGGCATATAGACGTCCTGTAGCTAGGATGGAATAAAATCAAACTCCTTGCAATAAGAAACTGAAGGCACAAGACTATTAGCAAGTTCGTGATGACCACGTTCACCCTTCAATATTTTTATTTTTCTAGTGATTGAGGATCATTAACGCACACACATAGTGTGGACCCCACAATCTCCAGATCTGAATCCCTTTGAGCACTCGTGAGTATGAAATGAGCTTGAGAGGAGCCTGAGAGCCTCATCGCTATTCCTTTTAACACATAACACTTGAGGGGAAAAGGAGGTTTTAATTATAGCCAAAATTAGAGGAATCAGTGATCCAGATATTTATAAAATCAAAACCAGGTAAAATGCAAGCTGTTTTTCGATCTAATGGGAAACAATTGATCATTAATAAATTCTCAATCAATCGTCAAATTTATCTAGTAAATTTCTTGGCCAGGTAGTATATAATACCGTACTATTACAAGTTAATACACAACGAAATGAACAGAATTTCAGTTTCTTTAGTTCTGCTCGCTACGTAGAACTAAGTCTTCTCGATAAATATTGCAACCCTCACCCGCAGTTCCATGCTCTAGTCGAAAATAATCCTGCCATTACTGCTGAACGTCTTCGTTGGAATTTTCTATAAAATAGAAAATATTGTGGCTTCATCGATCTCAATTATCACTAATGATATGAATAAGAATGATGAATTCGAGGTAAGATCACCTAGGTTCATGCACAAAGTCACTCTCTAGCCCAATTAGCCCTTCTATCGTATAGAGGGGTCAAGGCTCTGGTATTTTCGCAATGTTTACGCAGCTTTAACACGTACTTACAATTTTATTTCCAGCAAGCAAGGGTTTTGGCCCGAGTAATGTAGATTTAATGAAATTCTTACGTGTTATATGAACAGTAACATACGTAGTAACGATTCTTGTCGTAGTCTCACATCATATTTAGAATTATTTTTTCACGAATAATTTTAACATCAAATAATCAATTCCCAAATCATGATTCAGTAGTTTAACTTGAAATATTAGCGTAGAACTAGTGTATTAGTGTAGTTAAGATAATATTTAAAGAAAATGTAGTATGCTGCAACTATTTTAGGAAGAGACTATTTTTCCAATAAATAACTTTGATGAATAGCAGAATTGAAATTGTAACAGCTGCGGAATTAGTTTAGTCATTTTATGAACTTTGATACCTTGCTGATGTTACACACCCTCTCCTCGTAGCGATATGAGGGGCACAAACAAAACATCGTCTTGCCCTAGAAAAGCAAAGCCTGCATAGCAGGTACTGCATAGATTATAGATGTACGTCGTGGCTGACGTCAGTGGCAAGCCTTACAACTAATGAGGCAACAGAAGACTGAGAGAGACGATCGCAGTCGATCAAAAACGTAAATCAATAAATAATGAACATTCGGAAGAGACAATTGATATTGAAGTTATTATAAGGAACATTGAAACCTTCACAAGGGAGATTAATCCTGAGACGCGCCAGCTGCTCCTGCGGGTACGAAGGAACTGAGAAAAACCCAACGCTGTGGGCTCTCCCAGTGACCCAGAATTCCGGGAGATAGCCGCTCGGGCCAAAAAAGTTCTTATTTTCGGTCACTATAGTTAGCAAAAAATATAACTAAAATGCACACTTAATCCCTTAAATGTTCGATCGAAAGCAAATTCTGTTCAAATGAGCTCTCCAAAAAAAGTTCACGACCCAGAGTAAAGCACCTGTTGTAAAACAATCATCTCGAGAGCGTTCCCGACGGGTTTTATATTCCACATGCTTCTCTTGGTAGAAGGACGCTGCACTTATGATACAGGTAGATAGAGCATAAAGGTATTATGAAAAACCCGACGACATGAAGCCAACATAAACAAACATAACGTTATCGACATGCCTCACACTACAGCAGGGGGTACAAGCAATATCAAAGAGATGCCTCGTCTATCGAAACGGAGAACGAAGTCAAGGTTGCTCACTGACGTAATTATAAACCTTAGAAGAATCAATGCAAGTCGAGGCTAGTGTAGGACCCAGCTTCTGAGAAGCGCAATTTAGCGGTCACTCACGAGCTACAAAGGCCTCAGTGTTCTGAGTGGCCGCTCGGCCGGTGGTGGCCGCTGAGCTAACGACTCGTGCAGGCTGCATTCGTAACGAGGCAACCCACAGTGCTTTAAAGCCCTTCTTTTAATGGCTAAGGTCTAGTGTTCTCCTGTTTTTGAAAATTTTAGAATAAATTTACTAGATCTTGAGAAATAGTTGACTTTCGTCGATTCCAATTGACTCCAATAGTTGACTCCAATTGACTCCAATAGTTGACTCCAATTGACTCCAATAGTTGACTCCAATTGACTTTCGTAATTTCAATTCTGTTTTCAAGTATTCGAAAAAGTTTATCACATGAAAAATAATTCTTCGGCTGTTAAAAAATAATTCATATCTATTTCAGGATTTAATGAGGAATTTATTTGTTGATAAGTATGTTGATCGAAAAAGCTTTAAGTAGCAATAACGTATAAGTTAATTTAATGCCAGAAAGGAGTGTTCAGGCGGATGAATATCTTGAAATGTGCTACTTTGCAAATATTAATTCTATGACATCAGTTGCAGAACAAGAATAAATTTCAAGCTACAGAATATCAATAAGTTTCAATGCACCAAGTGTGCTGGAATTCAGTCGTACACGAGCGCAAATCTTGGTGAGAGCGCAGTGAGCTACCGAGCGTCTGACGCACCTGAATGTTTCATAAGCAAAGCACCTGAGAGGTCGGTGGTAGACGTGAGTATGGCTTGCACATTTATACGGTGAGAGCTCCGAAACGAGAGAACTGAGGAGCTTTACTTATACCTTATGAAATATTTTTATCACATTAGTTTACATTGGATATTATAATAGTGTACCAAGATACTACAAGTCAGTAATTTCAAACAGGAAATGCACTTCATTATAATTCCAGTATCAGCATATGAACTTAATTTGAAATACAGTGCCTGTACAGAAGTATTTGCACAACTCTTTTTTCGATGTATTTTGAAAATTTCGAGCTCTGGTAAAGAGTACAGGTAGTTCAGAGAACACACTGTACATGCACCAGGATATTCAAACGAAACAATGAAATTTATTGACAAGAAAAAATCAACCACGCAAAAATTGTACTGGACAAAAGTAATTGTCTAAAATTTATATTATGTTAAATCATTGTCATTTTATTGCACAATTTGAGTATTTTGATTAAAAACTTTCATAAAGCTTCCTGAAACTTTTTTAAGCACATGGAACGTAAACAAATTACAATTTACACAATCATTACCTCTGCAGATTTTGTTGAAGATGGATGCTTAGTGAATATAATACCAAAAGTCAAAGAAAGACTCGAAGCTATTCGAAAGCAAATAGCTGGACTTTGTAATGACGAATTAACTTATAGGCAAATAGCTGAACGTGTTAGGGTTCCATACTCAACTGTTGGGGTAATAATTCGGAAGCATCGAGAGATCGGGGCAATCTCCAGTCTGCCAAGAGTCGGAGCTCCTCGCAAGATCACGGGCCGCTCTCGACGCTATATGCTGCGTAAGGTGAATGAGCCCATGACAACCCGTACATGCCTACATACAGAAAAGAGGTACAAGGAGTTCACATCAGTCAAAAAGAGTCGCTAGAGAATTCCATCAAAAAGATTTACATGCCTTCACTTCATGCGAAACTCTTATTCTTAGAGTAAAACATCTGAAGAACCGTTTAACGTTTGCCAAAGACCATCTTGACAAAAGAATTGGGTTGTAAGATCAGATGAAACCAAAATTGAATTTTTCGGCCGTAACGACGCTCGACATGTTTGGAGGAAAACAGGGACTGCCTATGATCCCAAGAATACCATCCCTTTTGTCAAGCATGAAGGAGACAGCATCATGGTGTGGGGACATTTTACTCTTCACGATGTAAGAATACTCCACATTATTGATGGAAAAACGGATAGTGCCATGTACAGGCATTATCCACTGGTGCAGAAGCTGCTACCGAGAGCAAGAAATTTCAACGGCTGGCGCAATTGTGTCCTTCAGCAAGACAACGACCCCAAACATACGCCGGAATTAACAAAAAAATCATCCGAAAATAAATGTCCTTGAAATAGTGTCTAAAATAATCGGCATAGCCAATCGCCTGTCAATTGCACTGGAAGTTAGAGGCGAATGTTCAAAACTGCTGAGTACAGGAGGAATCCAAAGAACCTTGCTGATTTGAGGACCATCTGCATGCAAGAATGGAGCAAGATACCACAACCGGAGTTTCACAAATTAGATTCAGTTAAAATCATCGCCACTGTGGTGTTATTGGAAATAAAGGTCACTCCGCTAAATTCTAGACTTTTTTATTGTAACCAAACACTTTTTTCCCTACACATTTTTTTTTCAGTTGATTTTCTCGTTGTCAATAAATTTTATTTTGTTCTGTTTAAATATTCTGGCAATTATACTCATGTTCTCTGAACTACTAGTATTCTTTACATTACATAAACCATAGCTCGAAATTTTCAAAAGACATCAAAAGAAGAGTTGTGCGATCGCTCAGGTCCAGACACTGGCGTTCGACGAGGGCAACTCCCTCCTGAGTGCTGCCCTCACGACGAGCTTTACTGGGAGTGGAGACCCAAAAGGCAATAGGGAAAACCTCACAATTATTAAAATGTTGTAAGCTGATAATTTTACATTGTATAAAAATACACAAATCGACAATTCATAAGGCTAAATTGTACTTAATAAACATAAATTTAACGATAAAATGATTTTTTTTTTATTGTCATATTTTTTGAGTAAGAACTTCAATAATTGAGTGCACAGAGTAAGATTGTAAGTACGAACTACCAAAACCTTGAATTGTAAAAAACATTAAGATATGCATATTTTGAATATTTCTCAACATTCTACCTAATAATTTGTTTCAGTATACCCATTGAAGTCCTATGTATGTTCTAGTCTTGGTAGAACTTCTCCAGAAGAATTAACGATGAAAGAAGCGATCACATGCGCCGTGTTCTGTATAGTATTGGTGTCATTAGGACACGCTAAGTCATTGAGGGACAGCGAAGACTTTGACCAGCACCACCAGCAGGCAGCGATCCAAGAGGAACACCTCAGCAGGCTCAGGCGATGGAGCTTCTGGCCTTTCTCGGTAAGACTGCGAACCTTGGTCACGAATATTGCTTGTTTACCCAAGTTTTGATTGGTGCCTTTCCGTATCATAGCGAAACCCTGTTCACATATTATTCGTACTAGAACAGTTTCTCTGCGTTATTATGGAGATCTTGATATTTCTTGGTGAATATCATAGGGAGTAAATAAGGTAGTGCAGTAAATCTCGCCTCAGTATATCTCGCCTACTTCTCTAACGCAGGGAGTATACATAAAAACTCTTAAAATAGAACTCTACCTCTACTGAAGTGCTTCTAAAATTCGAGACACTACTCTATGCAAAAGAGTGCTTTCATTTCTTTATCGGGAGAAATGGCCTAATAAAGATTTTTTTCTTTCTAGAAAGACAAGGAAACAACGACGACAACGACGACGACGACAGAACAAAGTTTCGTGATATTCAGTGAGGTTACAACTGAGGTCCCAGTTGCCGAGGAAGAGATGGAAGAGGAAGAGGAAGAAAGATCCTCCGGTGGATTTTGGGGGTCATTCAATCCCATTCAGGGAATATCAAATCTTGTAAGGAAGGGCTACAAGCGCATCAAAAATTCTACCGTGGGCCAAGCGATCCGAAACTCGAAAATTGGGCGCGCCATTCGCAGAGGAACTAACGCCACGCGCAGAGTGGTGGTCTCGTTCGGTCGCAGAGTGAGTGGTGCAGTCAGAGCGGGCTACAGGAAAATCAAAAGAAAACTCACAGGTGAGCAGAAGTACGACTACTTCGTGGAGCGAGTCAGAGAAGGCGTGTCGAGAGGCGATAAAAATGCAATAGCAATGCTCGAAAGACTCGGAATAAATGTAACTGTCAGCAACTCTTCGGGAGTGTCAACTTTTGTGAGAGACGACTCGCCAACCATTAACGAAATACTTGAAAATGAAGGTCTTTTGAATCCAAATCAAACTTATTTAGAACCAACTAAAAAACCTGAAATTGAAGCAACAATTTCTTTAGTTACGACTAACCAACCAACAGCTTCAGCGCCACCGCAACCTGTCTATACCACCACCGTTCCCATTAACAGGGACACTTTAGTTGAAGATTATGAATCTGTTAACTTAATTGATTCGAAAGAAGGCGTTTCATCAGAAGAGGAAGTTACGACGGATGGAGTACTACACAGCACCATAGCTCCTGGAGTTTCTAGCGAGGAAACCTTGTATCCATCGGAGGAAATAACGGGAGAAATCGAGTCTCCGGGAGAAATAGAGTCTCCGGGAGAAATAGAGTCTCCGGGAGAAATAGAGTCTCCGGAAGTAATCGAGTCTCCGGAAGTAATCGAGTCTCCGGAAGTAATCGAGTCTCCGGAAGTAATCGAGTCTCCGGAAGTAATCGAGTCTCCGGAAGTAATCGAGTCTCCGGAAGTAATCGAGTCTCCGGAAGTAATCGAGTCTCCGGAAGTAATCGAGTCTCCGGAAGTAATCGAGTCTCCGGAAGTAATCGAGTCTCCGGAAGTAATCGAGTCTCCGGAAGTAATCGAGTCTCCGGAAGTAATCGAGTCTCCGGAAGTAATCGAGTCTCCGGAAGTAATCGAGTCTCCGGAAGTAATCGAGTCTCCGGAAGTAATCGAGTCTCCGGAAGTAATCGAGTCTCCGGAAGTAATCGAGTCTCCGGAAGTAATCGAGTCTCCGGAAGTAATCGAGTCTCCGGAAGAAAAAGTGTCAGATGCGATTGAAGAAGAATCATCAGAAGAAATAATCTCAAGCACAGAGTCGGATGAGGAAGTTTCTGGATCCGAGAGTGTTGACGAGACCTCAGAACCGCATCGAGAGATCTTTGAAGCCATTGAAACCATCACAAATGAAGGTGAAGTTAGTGACAAGTTAACAACAATATCTAAGCCGGAATTAACTACGGCAGGCCACTTTGAGGAATCTACCCCGGAACCTACAACACCATTAACATCACCAGTTACTTCGATAGCTCCACTAACTACAACTGTTCCACCTACAATCGCTACAACAAATACACCAATTGCATCCTCTGATCCATCGATCACAATGGATCGTCTGATTCCAGCTACGCTTTCCTCGACTACAGCTATTACAAACCCTCCGTCAACTACACTTGAATCTACTACTTCTACCACCACTACTACCACGACAGAGCCACCAACCACAACACTTCCTTCTACTACAACCACCACCACTACCACGACAGAGCCACCAACCACAACACTTCCGTCTACTACTACAACCACGACAGAGCCACCAACCACAACACTTCCGTCTACTACTACCACCACGACAGAGCCACCAACCACAACACTTCCGTCTACAACTACAATAACAAGTACAACTCTCCCAACCACGAGTGTAGCTACGACATCGACAACAACTACAACAGCAGCAACCGAGAACTTTGAAGCGGACGCAGAAGCCATACCGGGATCAGCTACAGAAGGCAGTGGATATTACCCAGACCCATTAGGACCCCCCCGCGGGGGACGCGATTTTCCCGACCCCTTCTCAGCCCCAGCTAACGAAGAAGGCTTCCCAGACATTTTTAGCAGCAACGTTCGCGATCGCTTGCGTGAAGTTTATGAACGCGGCGATTTTAGTCACGATGATCTGAGAAACGCTTTCAATTTTGACCCGAACGATTACCATTATTATTACGATTACGTTTACAATGATTAAATGAATGAACACCAAGTGAAACAGGCTGGAATGCAAAAGGTATTGTTGCTAAGGTTCCTCTCCTAAAACTAACCACGTATTGTGGGTATTATTTCAAGAAATGGAAGACGTTTTTAGACGAAGAAGAAAACGAGAAGAGTTTAACACGTACGTGAAGTCGCTTGTACTAAGTAGTTATAACAAAATGCTGCCCAAGTTATCACATTTTTAAACCTTTCATAGTCACCTGAGGTGTGTTGTGAAGAGACGTTACTGATGCAATAAACCAGGCTAAGTAACCACGGGCTCAATATTTAGACATGGACATGAGTTCGCATAATAAACTAAACCTGGTCACATCCCATCGGTATCTGCTATACATACTGTCATCCCAAAGCTTACCATTCAATGACGTCATAGGTGTCCCCTTTCGGAGCCACCAAATCAGCTATAAAGAACAAATCCTCTTTGCTTTAGTGAGTTGGAGCACTTAGGGCAAACGCTCCACCTGCTCACGTTTCTGTTGGTAAAAACTGAACATTACTGTTACAAATAAAAAATATTCAAGAAATATTATCATGGTTTTGAATTTGAAAGTAAACACATAACGCGTTGTTAAAATAAACCATCAAGTCTTGTCTCCAGATATGCGTTCCAGTATTCGTCAGAACTACGTTTTTTCGTTACCATAATAAACTTTTATTTTGCATTTCAAATAGCGAACAAATGAAGTTGGGGTGAATTTAAAACCGATATTAACACTAATCTTTCAGATGCTTCAGTCAAAACGCTCACAATTCTGTTAGCACAGGAAAATTCATATACAATTTCATCATCAGAAACTAGTAATTTCGCCATTGAGAATTTCGAACGTGGCCACCCTGCTATTCCGCGTGACTCTCGCTCGACAGAACACTCGAGAGCCAACGCTGCAAAAAGCGAAGCATGAAAACGGACTTTCAGAACTGCACAAACGGCGCAAAATTATCGCTGAATGAGAAAAATTACCGATTAGTCAACGACCACCCTTTGAGCATCATTTCGTACAGCAATACTCTGTTATGGCCGCGATTAAAAATTACCGATTAGCCAACGACCACCCTTTGAGTATCATTTTGTACAGCAATACTCTGTTATGGCCGCGATTGAAAATTACCGATTAGTCAATGACCACCCTTTGAGCATCATTTCGTACAGCAATACTCGGTTATGGCTGCGGTTTTAGGCAGTGTGAATGTGACTCGTCAGCGGAAAGACTGGCATAATTTATGTTATTCTTATATATTTCTCCGAAATATTTACAATTCAATCATGCCTTTAAAAAGTGTCATAGAAGTAATGTGTTGCTAAATGTTTAATTTTTGTTCTGTAATTTTACGCTATAATTTTTACCAGTTTACTTAATAAGACAACACCAACAAACGACTTCTACATCAAGCCCCATTGANGTATCAGTGATACTGCAAATAATATTATCTCATGTCATATTTACCGTAAATGAGAAGGCATATTGAGAAATTAACATCATTTGTCCCTCCATTTAAGGCGGGGCGCGTCTACTCGTAAATCAATAATTCTGGAAAGTTAAGTGTTAGTACGCTTCCCGCTTCAGAATATAATTTTCACGTAGAAAAATGTTTCAGTTCTCCCAAGATCGTCCATGTTTGTACTCAGATTTACATAATATCAATTCGAAACTTTAAAATGATAAACGTATACAAAAACGCATTGCCACGATACGGTAAGTATTAAGGTCTGAGGTAAACTTTATTTTCACTTTAACTGCATTGGAGGAAACTTCAAAATTAAATGTTGCCTGATTGAAACTGATGCTTGTTCAGCCGAAGCTGAGTGAATGCTATGAGCCATTATCGGCAGAGTTCAATACTAACTTTAATATGGCGAATATATCACGACGAGATGAGACACATTTCAAACCAGATCCGAAGTGGTGATCGTTCATGAAGAAATTCTTATAAAGATAGGCGCTCCAAGTTCTCTCGTCTCGATCCTCTCAACGCATTGTCTCGTCGCGCAGAATAATAAACAATTAATACCCGTAATCTTTCAGAATAAAGACATCTAGTCCTGCATATTCACAAAAGTTAAACTTTGATTCTGCTACCTGAGTTAAAAGTTCGTAAATTGAACATTTGAACGTTAAAATCCAAAGCCCATCCAATCGCGGACAGAAGTAATTAAGATTTCTATTAGGTTGAGGCACATCTCCTACGAACTCTAGCCTGCCCTACTCACATGACTTACTTTGTTCGGTGCATCAATGGCAAGGCATTGGTCGAGCGATCCCAATCCATCGCGGTGGTGTTGAAGCTACCAATTGTTTGCGGGGAAAGAACTGGTGGCCGGATTCCCAGCAGTGAGTCCGCATCATTATGACGAGGGAAGAAGCAGCAGTGCGCATCATTACGACGAGGGAAGAAGCAGGAGTCCGCATCATTATGACGAGGAAAGAAGCTGCAGTGCGCATCATTACGACAAGGGAAGAAGCAGGAGTGCGCAGTTAAGTCTCACAAGAGCCCAACACCGAGTTCTGGAGTGAGGTTTTAAATAATGTCCACATTCTCGCCATCTACTGAAGTCAAGGTTTTCGCGCTCCATCCATTATCACATCAATCTATCAGTAATAACAGAAGTTTACACGTGATGCTACTATCACACGATTATTTAGAAAAAGTATCGACTATTGAGTACTGAGCATTAGTCGCATTTAAACTTAAGTGAGAAATATTATCGTGCGAAATTTATACTGATGAATATCAATGGGCAATACAATCATCATTATTACGCTTAACAATAACATCCTGTGGCATAGATGGGACGACGAGGCCTTGACCAGACTGATCTGATGAGAGAGTGGTAGCGTCATGCTGTCAAATTTAACTAAGTCTCTCTTCAACGAAGTCGAATTTGCATGAGGACAACAGCAAGTATAAGTTCCCTAACTTCTTAATTACATTATGTTTCCTATTCCGAAGTCCGTCGAATTTTCGTCGCCCGAACTGTAAAGTAATATCATAGGATTATCGCTTTGTGAATTTTACTGACATTATATCGTCGTACGGGAGGGCGAACTTTTTTTCTTAAAGTCATATCAGAGTTTTGTAAGTTGAGATTCCTGAAAAAAAAATTCCATTACGAAATAAGGACAAATAAACTACCTGGGTTACTCTCCAACTTCATTTCTGAACAATGATTACACCAGTTTATTGTTCGTAAGTGTAACAACAAAATTACAAATAATTTCTACCTGAGAGCGCGTAGCTCCTTCGACAGTGTTACTACATTCCGAGTTTAACTACTTTCGTTAATTAAAATGGATTATCACAATACATTCCGTATGCTTATGATTAAGTTGCAAAAAAAGGGCACAAAATTTACGTTTCGACTGACGCAGCCCTCTACACCGACGATAATAAAACTGTAAGAACCTCCGAGAACAAAAGACGAAATGACAAAACGGTGACCGAGCCGAAGACACTCGTACAAGAGGTAGATAGGATGAGCAGTCAGTCGATCTCTCCCATTAGATGTAAGAGAAAAAAGAAAAGTACGGCTCATCCAATACAAAAATAAATCCCAACAGCCTCCTCGAACAAGGGTTACAGGTTCTGCGGCGGGTATGAAACTAGGGTTTGCCGATGGGTTCAGTATTGAGGAGGGTGACCCCAGAGACACACTAACTAGCACAGGCACTAACAAATTTAAATGAAGCTAAGGATTTCTGCCTACCTAACAGCGCTAAGGCACAAAAATATGCTGAAGGACAATCCCCCTCAGCGCTCCCTCCTGGATGATCTCGTGACAATTTAAATGCTATCAAATCTAAAACCGGTCATTTTGGGTATTGTGGACTACCTCAGTCTAAACAATCTGTCTTAAACACTGGTGTCTTCACAAAGTTAGAGCAACTACTTCACTTTCGTCAATTTGTTTTTCGTGGACTCGAGAGTACAGTTGTCTCCAGTGTAAATACTAATTCCATCAGTTTTTTAATTCTTTCTCAGCTTACAGTAGCAACACATAATTCGAACGCCAGATATCTCGCTCGTTAACTGAGATGTTGTAGCTCATTTCTTATGAAGGTTTACATCCTTTGAAGTCCTTTCAAAATGCTGAAGCCTCGTGCTAACTCGGAACGATTAGTTTGTGACCTCTTTGAACCGATTCATTCTTTGGCGAGGTCCTGATTCGTGAATATCTGACTTCAATGTTCGGCACATTTAGCTCGGGGTTTTGCAACTTTTGAACAATGCTTTCACAGCTGTACAAATGTTGGACATAACTGATCTTCAAGCAAGATTCATTGTAAATTAATGCTACCTAATGACATCAAATAGATTTAGTAAAGGGAAAACGTAACATTATAGAAACTAACCATCCCATACTTAAAGCAAACTTCAAAGTAATAGCATCGTCTACCACCACCACCGATTTAAGGACACTGGAAAATATTTTAATTCATAAGCACAATCCGTCGCTCATTGATCATGGCAGCTCGGCATCACTTCAAATACTTGTTTAGCTTTTTCAATGTAACAGGTTGATTTCTAAGTATATTCTTTTGTTATATATTAAGAATTGTGTATTGAACTGTTTCTGCTTTAAATTTGTGTTTTTCCTCAATTCGTAGGATTTTTCTACTAGAGATGAGTGATGCCCACGCTCGAAAGCTCTAGATTTTATCTAAATTTTATGGCAACAATACGTTTTCATAGCCTTCATAATTACTTTCACATTAATGACATCATTATTACTAATACAAAGTAAAAGTAAATATACTGAAAAAAAAATAAAAGAGATAATAATTGAAAATCCACTCTTGATTGATCCACACTGTACATACACACACGAAGTTGTAAAAAAATAATACTCCTGGAGTATACAGTTTCTACGCAAAAACGGACTCCGCAACCTATGTCACCAATTGTTAACTTCATTTCCTAAAAATGCCCCGAGATGGTAATAGTTTCTCCGGCTGGAACATAAGGTAATAATCTTTCAGAAAACAGGACTTCCTAGAACAATTATCAACATTAATAGTGTCGCTATCAAAAATGTTATTAAATAAAAAATTTAACGTACGAATCTGTGCTATCGATTTGTAACGAAAAAACAGAAATGAGTTCATTCTGGTAAAAATATACTTCTATAACCACTATCTCAATGAATATTAAGAACTGACAAACACGGGGAAAACTAATAATAAAATAATTATCATTATAACGTCACTGTGGAGCGAAACGGCTGGAAAGCCGGGCATAGAACAATGAAGATCCCCACGCACCAATCGATACAAGAGAATCTAGACAGCAACAAAAGTGACAGCGCTAAACAAAGAGCTTACGGAATAACAAATTGGCTCCCTCCATACAGTAGGGAGGGGAATAAAGCCTGTCCAGTTAAGAACTAAAATCTATAATAGATTGTCGTTGACCACGCAGCTATACGTACAGCTCTAAGGTACGCCATGTCTCCTAGAACGATAACTAGGTCCAATTCTCTTGACACTTTCTCTCAGACATGTGCCACCGGCGGCTCATTTTGGCCCTAGAAAAACCTCGAAGCGTGGAAAGTGTTAAGAAGCCCTTGAAAATCCTTATCCATTGAAGATCGCTTAGTCCCTGAGGCAAATCTCCTTCAGTTCATTTACGTTGAAGTAATAATAAGAAAAGAATATATGTATCTCAACGCACTGTCACAGTGTTAGAGAGGTGATTGGAGGGGAAAGAGACAGACAGATAATACTCGCGAAACAGCTGGAGCACTTGTCCAGATATGCGAGTCAGAATTACCTTCCTGGGTTACATAACTCATTTACTTAGTTTACTTTCTCTCGTTATATACCGCAACCCCCTTGTATGACACCCTGATTATCCTCCCTCAGCTTCAGTACAACATCCTGAAAGGTGTTGTACTTTGTTCTGAATATCATATTCGTGAATATATCATGCTGAATATCATACTCGTGTTCTGAAAACTTCGATTTCTAATATACCCTCATTCATCCTATAACTCTCAGCGAACTCTCCCTGTGCGTCACGCTTCCAGTTCTAACCAATTTGTACCAATTAATACCCGCCCAGCTTCGACTTTATCTACATCAAATATTCGTTTTACTAACATCAATGTGCATTTTAGTCATCATATTTTTAGGCCATTTCTATTTCTTTGTACATACAAGTTCCTTAAGAAAGACCTCACAAAAAATTAAAAATAAATTGAACAATACCATAACAAACTTAAAAATATAAAAATTCCCACGACTGATCCCTGTGGGACTCCATGGAGGCAGTTCCAATAAAGAATGGCCACAATAATGGGTTGACTACAACTTTGGATGGATGCAACGATGTGGACTACACATTTTTAAAGGAAACTATCGCGAGTAATTTTACTCAAATATTGGAAATTGATTTTTGAACTTTTGAAATCACTTAAAACTTATTGAAGGGAATCTGAGACTGAACAGTGAACGACTTATAAAAATAACGACATCTGTCAATTTCTTTGCCCTGTTTACAAAATCCAAGAACGTTCTTCCTTTCTTGTATTAAAAAGCATCTACAACGGCTACTTTCATCGTCCTACTGCATGAATTGAGCGATAGTTTCGTTTAGAAAAAATAAAAACATTTTTTATGAATTTATCATTTTCTTTCGAGAACTCTAAAAAAAAGTCCCACGAACAAAGTGTGTTTCTTTCATCGACTTACAAAAGTACGTCAAATTTGAAAGTGATCCGTTCGATACGAAAATAGTTGGTCCACAAACTGAAATGTAGAACTTCTTATGGGGGCAAAAGTGAAGATAAGTTAGCAGTTAGAATACATCCACGTACAAAAACATCGGGGAAATTGAGAAATGGTAGACAATACTGAACTGCCCGGGGCAGTTTTCGAGTACAGATAAATATAGAAATTGTATGAAAGGGATAACAAACAAACAGCAAAATTTGATTGGGGTTCTCGGGATTGAGTTAGAAGGATCACACATGTACAGCCCTCGAGTCAATCGGTGTCAATTGAACAGTGTTGTTCCGTTATGGTTGTTCAATATAACAGTAAATTTCTTAACGAAATAGAAAAAGGAAGCGTTAGTTGAGTTAATCTGCCTACTATTTACGCGAAATCTGATTGTGCGCCTTTCGTTTTCTTCAAATACACTGTAATGATATAAATCTGTTCACATTGCTACTCGAGAAACGACAAAAGTATTAATACTAGAAGTAGCAGCAGGAGTACTTATGGTAATTTTCCAGCGCTGCGTTGGGTTGGACGATACCGCACCGTACGTCACACAATTAAGAGATCAGTCTACCGTTTACATCACCACAGAGGAACTTTAGTTCATAAGGGTAGACATGTAACAAAATATATCACAAAGATCACACAGTTGTAGACAATTTGGGGAAATCACTACCGCTGCGGACAACAAGCCCGTCTCGCACTGAGAAACAGAGTCGTATTTATAAAATGCTAAAAGCGGGTCAATCTCCAAAGCACAGAACCTGATTGACAAGTTTTATTTTTTACCCAGGAATCAAAATATTCAATCATGACTCACCTCAGTAAGAGTTCGGGTATAGAAAGTCGTAGTCATGAGTAACACGACAAACCAGAGACATATGTTAGTAAGCTTGATTTATTAGAACTTATTGAGAATGTCACACCGTGTGAGAAATATCACTAACACTTTGGTATCAAAACGGATAGGACGGATCTCACAATAAGTTCCTATCATTATCACATTCGTATCCGCGCCTCGAAGATATTCTCTTTTGGTATTTTGGGCATTGAGCGATAACATGTCGTACTGTTATGTACTTAGTCTTGTTAAAAGCCTCATATTTGATCACTAGTTTTCAGTACCCAATATGTACATGTGGCACCTTCGATATCAACAACTCTGTGCTAACATGGGCATACTGGCAGTCACTGACGGACCAAGTTCAACTTGCAAGTTGAACAGAGTTTGCAGAGTTTTCAGTTCAACTTAGCGAAGTTCTTAATGAAGGCCTATGAAAAAAAATGCTCTACTATTCAGCCGATGCAACTAGTTTTGAACACAAGTTAGACTCATTTGAACTAGACGAAGCTGTTGGTAAGACAAGCACAGGAGGTCTAGGACGCTGCGGCCCGAGCGGCGTCGTAGCACTTCCAAGAGCAGCTCACTTGTGCACAGCGGAACGACCAACCGCCGCTAGTCGCGCCCGTCTCTGAGAACAGCTTATCCCTGTGGCGAGTAAGGAAAATGTCATGAGCAATTTAGAAAAGATGATCTTCCACAATCCCTGCAGTGCACCATAGATATCTATATTATAGCATTTATAAAAGATGAACTTCTAACTTAATGCACCACACCATAGATAATATCTATATTAAACCATTTTGAAAGTATGAACTTCGAACGTAGCTGCCTTGTTACGGAATATATTCCATTTGTAAAATACTTTGGTATCATTTTTCATGACGTATGGCTTAGGCTAACAAATTCTGTAACTTTCGAATTTTTTACAGGACAAACAAAACTGGTTCTAACTTTTTTTAATTCTATCTCTAAAAAAATGTTTCAACATAGAGAAAACATGTTGAGGACGAGATTACGTTCACATCTCAGTGCATCCATGTAGCTTCTAAGACTTGTGAAGCACACACGTGCACAAGACTATATAAATAGGTAGTACAAAGCAATTGTTTGTATATAAATAAATCCTTGGTATTCAGGTTTGCTAGAGGGTGTGAGGGCTATTTGAGGACATGTCGTTTCCAGTTCATGACACACTCAAATCATAGTTAATTTTTTTTATTTCAGATAACCCACTTCAATAAACATATTAACCCAAGAAATGAAAAGAAATGCAGTCATAATTACTTTAACTGCAACTATGATAGTTTTAGGAGGGGTGAGTAGTGGAGGTCACGTCATGCCACCTTACATTTTTCCATAGGGTCTTAGAGATAATGCAACTGGATACATTGATGTTCTAAAAACGGTTTTTAAGCCCTGGATGGATAAAGCATCCATTGGAAAGCCATAAAACTTACAGCAAGACTCGGCACTCTCTCACTAAGCCATAGTAACCCTACGATTGGTTTTCAGAGAAATTTTATGATCGTGTGATCCCCAAACTCGCCAGATTTAAATCCTATGGCCTATTACCTGTAATGCGTTGTTGAAAGGGAGACTAATCGACATCCTCATAGTACTACAGCTGCACTGAAGGCCACCATTGTCCAGGTGATGTTCGAAATGAATAAGGACCACTTAATATCAGCTTGTCAACGGTTTCGGACCCGTACAGAGCATGGCTTCATAGAATAATTTGATAAAAATACAAATATCAATGATATTTATAAAAATTTAATTTAAATATATACATATTTTCCTAAAATACTTGTTATGTAACGTATTAAAAAAAATGGCCTCAAATATCCCTCGAACCCTGTACATGATTGGTAACTAGTTCTTCAAAATACTTATGCTAAATATGTTAGCTAAAATCACTTCTAGTTTAAGGAAAATGTTCATGAATAGCAATTGATACACAGCATTTGGTCAGGCAAAAAATAAATATTTTGTTCACAATTGACCGTAATTTACTAGAAGGAAAACCAGGCACTTGTGACGCATTCCGATACGTTTCATATTGTTTCAGTCTAATTGCTTTTCAGGTAAGAAGAATGTTGCGAGCTCTTCGATCCCCCCACTCATATTTCGATTATGTCTAAAAGTAAATTTCACCCATAAATACGTATAAAATCCCCTAGGGAAGCGCAGTCTTATGCACCTTTTTTCAACTCGCTACTTGTTTGAGACAGTACTTGATGATCACATAGGGAAGGACAGGACAGGCCTGGCATACAACTCAAGCCTCACCAGCCGCCGCGGTAAGTCACGAAGACAGCTCCGAAGTGCAGGATGGGAGTGCTGCAGCGGTGACAGGGGACGTAGTACGACAGGCGGCGGCGCAGTGTGGTCGGCAACGAGTCCAGGACTCTCAAGTTCCCGCCGCTGTGAATATATAATGAATTAACTATTAGACAGTATGAACTGTCTTCGTTCGGTTGCTTTTTCAATTAAGAGTATGTAGCTTTTTCTATATTGATTCATAAAGAACAGCAATTTAAGAAGAATGAAGACATATATTCTTTATAGAATGTACACTGCTTAACCAAAAAAAAGTCACATGATTGAATAATTCATTCATAATCAATTGGCCGACCGTTAGATCGAATTACATCTTGCATTCTACCTGGCATTCATTCTATTAGATTCATGACTTTCATCACTCTAATTTTGGCCCCAATTGGAGTGACCTTTTTCTCGAAGTGTTCAATATCAAAGGGAATAGCAATGGGGTACGCAGGTTCCTCCCCCTTTCATCCCATAAGTTCTGAATGAGGTTCAGGTCTGGAGACTGTGGCACCCAATCCATGCACGTATATGATCCTCCACGCTTAGAAAACTTATCTCGGACAACTTTGGCTCTATGAATGAGAGCATTATCGTATTGAAACACCCCGTTATCATCGGAAAAATGGAAGTCCATTGAACATGGTCCCGTGACTCCGTCTAGTAACTGCAAAGAGTTGCAGCTCCTAGATCTGCCCGGCAAAAACAACCACTGGCTCAAACACGTTTGAACGGTAGCGATAGTACAGGTGCGCGGCCTTTATTTTGGCCACTAAATATGGAAGTAAATTATGCCAATGTTTCATGACTTATGATCTCTTAATTGTATAATTTTAAACTATTCAGAATCGAAAGACTGCGTCTCACACAGCAGATAACTTTTTCAGTGTCGGCAGAGCTAGACTTTCTCGAGTGGAAAGGCAATTTTTAACGCTAATGAAACAGTTCGGCCCGTCTGGCCAGCCCGACGCCCGTGACGAATCGCAGAGTCGAAGTCCTGTTCAAGCTGCGGTCGGCGCAACGAAACGGTCTCGGAGACGCTACTAAAACCAGCTATAATTCAATATTGAAGCGCTTGCCTCTCAAGATGAAGACAGACCGCGATGTCCCGAAGCTCGGATAGCCCTCCGTACCCGTGAGAAATCTACGCAGCTGACCGCGCAGGGAGGCGAATGACCCACGCCCCCCCTCCCCTTACTCCAATATTTCTCCCCATGGAAGACCGTCGAGGAATAACGGCAACATCGCACCTATATTATGGACGATCAGACAACGTGGCGGCTGTTCGAGTTAAAACTGTTCGAACGGAGTGAACAAGATGAGTCAGTAGACGGGCGGCCACGGCGGAGGGGCGAACGCAAGCGTCGCCGGAGGGAAGCCATTTTTTTATTCGACTCCGAGGAAGTTTGAGAGAGTAAGGTTGCACAGTCTTAGGAACTCGTTGTTAAATAGTTAAAAGTGCATTTTTAACGGATATTTCTAACCTCGTGCCATTGTCCTCGTTAGTCTGCTCGATTAAGCATCTAGTGCTTGTGTTAAGTGCTTGCTTGTTCAGAGCTCACGCCTTTGGCCCTAATTTACTTAATCCCGTCCAGTATTGAGGGACATATTTCGCTCTTATAGAGAGCCGTCACAGTGGCTCCATAAAGCGCTTGTATGCTGGCCGTTATGTCGGGTTCCAGTTGTGTCCATTCGTCTAATTTTTGTTGTTGTATGTATGACTCCTGAAGCTCATGAGGACGATTGTTATTTAAATTCTAAATCTATAGTTAAATACCCTTTTGTTTTGATTAACCCCCAATCAGAGCGTAAAGAAATACGCGCCGAAACCGCTGGATCGAACGCTACCAACAGTGACCCGGGAAACGTTAGGAACACAAGCTCTATAAAACGCATTTAGGGATGCAAAATTTAATCATATTACTTTTTACTTTACTTCATTACATATATTCTAGTACAAATATGAGTTTATCATTTATTTGATTGTATTCATAATGATAAGCGAGCGCAACCACTGAGCGTCACCACTGAACGCACCGTAGCAACTTAACCAACGTAAAGCACCTGATTAAAATAAAACAGAAACCAGGTACGTTAACAAGACTTGATGTAAAAATTAGTTTCAAGTAAAACTAAAATTTGTTTGAATTAGGTATCGTACAAAAAAGCGTACAAAGCAAACAGAAGCGAGTGAAAGAAAAGGCCAAACACGTGGGATGATTTGGCCATAGCTTTAGCATTGGGTTTTAGTATAGGGAATTCCTAATGCACAGGGCATATTTGTGAGCGCATTAGGTGGAAGTTTATGTTACAGTTTACTGATATTTTGTGAAAGATATTGTGTCGTTTCATGCGGAAAGTAATGACTACCATAGGGTATACTAACCCACATATAAGAGAAAAACGCTGAGAAAACAGCTGTGCAGCATGACAATTTTTACGTTTCATTAGGCGACAAGTACGGCATTTATTGTTCCCATTGATTATATCACATTATTAATAAATAAATATCAGTAACTCATATTATTCAAAATGTAGTTTCATTTCCTATGTTACCACCTATGCTAATATAACAGATTGAACGGTAACAGTTCAGACCCTGTAATGATTCAGGCATGGTTGTGTTATGGAAATAATTTGAGGGGAGATTATACGAGAAATTTGAAGTCAATAGCGCTTTGGTCAGCGCTTAAACACCGATTTTTAGTCATGTAACTTGACATCTTCTGAGCCAGAAACCACAAATCACTGCGGAAACTGGGTTCTGCAGTTATTTCTGAATTACTGCAGCCCCGTCACAGAGCAGTTTCTCTCCCCCACATCCCATAAAGAGAGAAAGCAAGAGGTAACCAAAGAATAAGTCCTCTTCTCTTATTTCAAATTCCACTTCTAGCAATGTAGGAGTTCATTTTCTCCTACCATCATTTGTGTTTAGTGTTAACCACATCCCACGTCGAACACTTTCTTCCCTGAGCACCTCATCACTTCATTCATACTTACACGAACGCAAACTCCGTCCCGGCATGGCAACATTCAACAACACTGATCCCCTGAAAAAAATGTTAGGTTATCGATAGGTTTTCCCCCGAACAAGGATGTAAAACTTCATACAACGCACGATGCAGAGGAACGATATTTTCAAGAAGTGCAAAGAACAAATTCTGACCAGGATCGGAGCACAGCTCTGGCAGCGAGCTCGTGCAGGGGCATAACAGAGGGCAGGTTGACGTAGTCAGGGGCGCAGTGCCTTTCGCTGGAAATGCCCACCAAGTCGAGCGCGGCCAGGTCTGTGCCGGACAACTTTAGCGGCAGTGACTGCACAGGGTTGTGAGCTGCCAATAGGGACCTGCGCAGGCGAGTTGCTAAGTTCAGGGTGAAGAAAAGGGCTTCAGCCCTTAATGCCCCAAGAAGACACACACGTCACACTTCAAATCATGTATAATACGGGATAGTTAAAAGCTCTATTGAGACACACACACGCCCTCTTCCGAAAAATTCATAATTATAATAATCTTTCACAAAGACTTCTCAGATATGCTCATGTTGCAGATATACAAGACAGTGTTCCCAATGGCTTCGCCATTTTGAACACTTATTACACAACTAATGCAGCTATAAAAATGCGTTACATGCGAAATGGAAAAGAAAATCTCAAAGTTTCGTCCTGTATTGAAGATCTGGACTTGAGGCATATTTCGTAATCCAAATTTTCACAATTATCATATCCTAAAAATACCGATATACAGCAAGGACCAACAAGCAAAAATAGTGGAAAGTTATTTCTTGCGCAATGGATTGTTAGTTGCAGTACAGAGGCCCTTCGTAAGAACATTAAATCAACAAAGGCCTTCCAAACATTGCATTTTTGCCATGATTTCCAGATTCAGAGATTTCGGCCCAATAGCAGACATGAAACGCTCTGGCAGACCAAGGAATAAGTCATGGAAAATACCGTACATAGATTATGCTTGTGTTTAAATAATAATAGAGCATATTTACAGAATATATTTCAACAACAAAACGTCATAATTTTCTCTTTCATTTCATATGTAACCTATTTCTATAGCTGTATTAGTTGTCGAGTAATAAATGTTCAAAATGGTGAAGTGACTTTTGCGCCACCCTGTATGACAAAAAATGCATCAATATATTTTCCTCCACAAATAAATTAATTTAGGGCTTATGGGGTTTGATGTTCAGGATAGAGCAAAAGTTTTTGCATCAAAACTCAGGGTAAATGAAGCGTTAAAACATGCAAGATAAAGCGCATGTATTAATGCGATAAATGTAAATTCAACGAGAGTACAAACATCAGTACACATATTTGAGTGCCATCACACAAATGCACATAATTTAAATGCAAACATAAGCCATATATGCACACCAAGCGCCGACTGAATTGTTAAAAATGCGACCAAGAGAATACCTCTAGGAACGTAATGCTCTGCTCCAACACACCACAGGTGAAGACAACTTTGAGCAGAGCTCACCCACCACACCAACCCACAAAAGCAATCAGTTCCTACATGAACTAAAAAAGTTGATTGATGGTCCCTCTTCCCAAAAAGATTGTAGTGTTTGTTTGAAATGAGAAGAAGCAGGCACCTCACAACAATAATGGTATTTTTACGCAGTAACTAAGACTTCCTGAGGCTGAATGCTAACTTATATCTGAGGATAGGAACCTCATGGAGGGATTCCCTTCCGGTATGTATGTACAAGTTGCACTACACATATCGACCCTGACGGTAGCGGGCTAATAGTCCTTCATAATCAGCAGCAATAAACAAAGGTAGTTTTTAGCTGAAACCGCACTGTGTATCTGTCGTACATGACTGAATGAATGGTATAGATACTCTGAAAAGCTGGTAAGTTTTCCCTCTAAATAAACTTTTCATGCTGGGATAGGAGAAATATCTACGAACGTATGTAGTGTACAGTTAATTTCACACATGAACTTCTCAAGACACACATCCACAGCCATAACGACGAATGAATGCAACTCTAATGAAATCCTTCTTTAATAAATTCCTTCTTAATTGTTAATTATGAAATAATTATTTGCTTGCAGTCGAAACACAATAAGGTCGGCATAACAGCACCTTTGACCGTACATATAAACCCTAACAGCCTCCTCTAACAAGGGTCACAGGTTCTGTGGCGGTATGGAAGAACTTCTTTTTTGTAAAGAAACCCCCAAAATATGTTCCAAACGATTTCAAAGTGCAGCCTAATGTAGCGGTGAGACTACAAATCGCTTGGTTTTACAAGTCCTCCATGAAGCACAATAATATCAGCAAGACTTACTTAAGATGACGAAGTCTGTTTAAGGTGAAGGGAAGCATCTTGAGCTCATTGCCAGAGACATCGAGCTTTACGAGCTTCTTGAGCAGGCACACGCTGGCAGGCAGCAGCTGCAGCTAAGGAGAATAAAGCACTAGTGTCATTAGAAAGCATGCAGAACGGACACTGCTATGTAAGTAAAGTTCAACACTAAAATTCAGAAACGGAAACATTTGTCGAAATTGAAATAATGAGTTACTACAGCAGAGAAACACTGTTAAGAAAAAATATTTATTTAACGCAATTTTTATTTCAGCGCCCGTGCAGACCTGCAGGGTGAGCTGCCTGCAGAAGTACACTCAGCACATTATGAGCTTGCATAAGATGTTCACTTTAGTCAACGTCCAATTTTGAACTATATTATTACGTCGCTCCAACACGTCCAGCCCAGCTAACACTGACTTCCATTTGTTTAAAAAAATTGACACCCAGGCGCTTCGAAAAGCACTCGGAGCATCTAGGAGGCATAGCCTTCAGAGCATCTAGGAGGCCTAGCCTTCAGAGCATCTAGGAGGCATAGCCTTCAGAGCATCTAGGAGGCAGGACTGCACAGTACAGCAACACACAACTCCATTGACTGGAGAGTCAAACGATTGATAAATTGAAAACTTAGCTCTTTTCATTGAATAATTAAATACAAACTTTTAACCTTGTTATTCCAATTGAAAGTGCATTCTAATATTTTTCATACATTCAGACTAAAATGAAAAAGTTTGTGGAGCAAATTTATTCTATGTTATCAACTGGAGACAATTTTTGATTAGCTTTTCCCAAGACAATGCTATCACATCTAGCACATGCAACTGAGTAATATTTTGTCGTGCTAGGTTTTAAGGCAAAAATTAGGCGGTGTGAACAAGGGTTTTGTTGGATTTGAACAGAGTTTCGAGTTTCTGGGTTATTGTGAAGCAGGAAATTCAATCAGGTAAACGGTAATTTACTTCAAAAGCAGCGTCATGGGATGTCATCGAAGCTGCTCCAGTCTGTTCCAGCTCCTACAGTGAAAAACTCGACAGATTCAACAAACCATTCTGTCTTCAGGATCATTGAATGAAACTGACATGTTACAATCAACATCACTTGAATTGATTGATTAATTTTTTTTTGCGATTTTATGCATATGTGTTTCTTTCATTATTACTCATTATTACTCATTCACACTAAAAAGGATTTAAGACTAATATAATGGGTCTGTAATAATCACTTCACAGAAGAAAACACCTTTTATTTCAACAATGACTCTTACCATCTAGATAAAAATAACAAAAAACTACCTGAAGATGGCTATAAAGAATAGATTCAGCTTTAAAACACACTCAATTTCTCTTGTATTCAAGATACACGAGAACGAGTGGGGGTGTCCGGCTCCCACACAACGTCAACCTAAATCTTTCGCACCTGATTGTCCCTCAAGATGAGCGTCCTGAGCGACGTGCTGATGCTGCCCGCGAAGATGTGAGCTGGGAGCCGCGACAGCCTGTTGCCGGCCAGACAGAGCTCGGAGAGGCAGGTCATAGAGGCGAGCCCCTGCGGCACCTCAGTAATGCTGTTGTGGCTCAGGTCCAGGGTCTGTAGACGGGGCAGCCGCAGCATCCGTCTGTCAACCCTCGTCATTTCGCACCCAGTCACCTGCAACGAATGGTGAAGCCCATAAAACAAGTAATAGGTGAAACAACCTTAAACTATAATGAGCCGAGATAGTTACAAGTGGGAGAATTCAGCATCAGTAAGAAAGAAAAGAATTTGAGAGAATGGAGCGAATGGTGAGAGCCAGGTTACACGTAGTACTAGCTAAACCATTGGAATATAATGCGTCAGTCACGAAGAAGATAATCTAGCGTAAGTAAAGGGAAAATACAACTCTGCTGTAATAGTGAGTTATTTTCTTTCATGCCTGAAACCAAAATCAGCAGCATTTGAGCATGGCATATCTTCATATCATAAATAACAAAATGTCACAAGTAAGGCAATTTAACAATAAGTATTAATTTCTCACATTATTATTACTATTATTATTATCAATATAATTCTGGATGACACCAACCTGCCTGAGTAAACTTGTGACAGAAAAATGATTTATTCTGAACACATTTAACAAAATGGAGGAAGAGTGACGTAATCAGTCCAAACACTTTGTAACATTTTGGGGAGATATGAAATATTAACGAGTCATCGAGTCTAAAGAACATACATGAATGACAGGTTAAATCTACTGTCCTGTCGCCGCAAAAGCCAAGTCCCCCCAGCAGCATCGTTCTTGTCAGACAAAGCAACACATTGCCGTTGCGCAAGTCGCGTTATTGAGTCTCGGAAAATCGATTTGTCGATATTGGTAGCAGTTACGCACACCGACAACTCAAATACATCGAATTCTGCATCAACATCTTCATACAAGCGCGAAAAAAGTTCAACTTAAGCAGCACCTTGAGCTTTTCTTTCAATGGAGGAGAAGGTAGTGTGCTTATTGGGTTGTGAAGTTGTAGCGATTAGTTTGTCGCTAACTATGGCGGTCCAAC